>VZRJ01005582.1:1987533-2025396 GCA_013397565.1 Ptilonorhynchus violaceus
GAAGAGAAGAGACGAGACGAGACGAGAAGAGAAGAGAAGAGAAGAGAAGAGAAGAGAAGAGAAGAGAAGAGAAGAGAAGAGAAGAGAAGAGAAAAAAGATCATCACACATGGCTCTGTGGATCCAGCAGCATCCTGATGGTCCTTCTTCACCCTGGACTTTTTGGTGGTAGGGGTCCTGAGGTAGTTCAAAACTTTTCACTATTTACACATTTTAGCAAGCAAAGGAATTAATGCTCATTGGCTCTCTGTTCTCATCAGTTCTCTGATGCTAATTAGTCCCATGCTCAGTCTTTCTCTTCTTTTGAGTCAATGGATTTCTTGGGTCGATGACCTGTGAGTTGGTGGTCAGGATCTCCCCCTGCTGGAATTACCTTTTATCCAGTCAGAGCTGATTTCAGCTCAGTTGCTGAGATGGGTTTCCTCGTGGTATGTAAATTTGGCAATCTTTATGTCCATTATTAGTGATCCATTCTTCTCCCACAGCTTTGTTATCCTTTCCTTAGGTCTGAGATAGCATTCGGACAATAGTCCCACATTTATCTTATCTCAGGTTCCATATGTGGTGGTTTATCTTACAGTCCAAGTTCCAGTATCCACGGAGGCATATTTGGAGGGGGAACTTCATTGGTCGTTGGTGGTCTCAGATGCCATCCGTCCTATAACTTGGGGTGATCTTCCTTTGACCAGTGAAATGCATACGAGCAGTTGCTTCTTTACACAGTTTTCCACAGGATACAGTTGGCTTTCTGGGCTGTGAATAGAGATTGCTGGGTCATGTTGAGCTTCTCATCATCCCCAGGTTCTTCTCCACAGGGCTTCTCTCAATCCACTCATCACCCAGCCTGTATTAATTTTTGGGATTACCCCAATCCAGGTACAGGACCTTGCATTTGGCCTTGCTGTACTTCATGATGTTCTCATAAGCCAATACTTTAGCCTGTCAAAGTACCCCTATATGACATCCCTTTTGTCTAGAATATCAGGCACATCACACAGCTTGGTTTAATCTGCAAACTTGCTGTGGCTGCACTCAATCCCACCATCCACATTCCCAACAAAGGTGTTAAACAGTGCCAGTCCCAATACCGATTCCCTGAGGAACACCACTCATCACTGCTCTCTGCTTGGACACCAAACCATTCAAGACTCTTTGAGTGCAACCATCCAATCCATTTCAAATCCAAGACAGGGATGCTTTGTGGAACAATGTCAAATGCTTTTCAAAAGTCCAGGTAGATGACATCAGTCACTCTTCCCTTATTCACTGACACTGTAACTCCATCATAAAAGGACACCAAGTGTGTCAGGCACAATTTGCACGTAGTGAAGCCATATTGGTTGTCACCACTCACCTCTCTGTTTTCCATGTGCCTTAGCCTAGCTTTCAGGAAGATTTCCCTCATGATCTTGGGAATCTATATGAGCCTGGGTAGCCTGTAGTACCTCTGTTCTTCCTATTTCCTTTTTTAAAAATGAGGGTAATATTTCCCCTTTTCCAGTCAGTGGAAACTTCAGTGGGGTACCATGACTTTTTAATTATGATGGATAGTGTCTAGAGTTAGACATTAAAGGAAATAACAAACCTCATCATAAGCAAGCACTTTTAATTCATAAAGATCCCATTATACATCTTTAATACACTTTATATATTTTCAAATCTGCTTTAATTCTTTATGACACTTTGGAGAACTTACTTTAACTGGGAACTATGTCTTGTTTGAAACATTTAATAGGCATTTGGAATTACAAGTTCTGGCTGTTGCCAAAAGTGAGAGATTATAATGAAAGGAAGATCTTAGTCATAACCAAACAATCACTGAGACTGTCTCCTCAAAGGGCATGACCTTTTAAATAATATGCTATTATGATATAGACATGATCTATAGTTCAGAATCCTTTCTTCAACAAATCTCTTTAAGATCTGAACATCTGGAAAGAGTGGTGATGTTAAATGGATATCGGATGTCCTGTCTAGAAAAATGAGGAATGTTAGAATGAACTGTCAGACCCATAAAATATGTCACAGTGCAAGTATCTGTTTTACCCTACTTGAAGGAATTTTTCATCGAAAAGATTTTCTTCTAGAAGTACTTTTAGACAAAAATAATGATGATGAGGGACTCTTCTGCCAAAATGCTGAAGTCTTTTACTAAATTATTGCCCCCATCCTCACCCCACAGAATGCAGAATATGGTTATGTCTTAAATGCTTGTGTAGCTCTTTAAAGTGGAATAGATTGTGCCCTTATGGCACATTATTATGTGATTAATTGAAATGTTTATGCATAGTGTGACCCTGAAGTAGCTGTTTGCTATGCGCTTTTTGAGATGTAAAAGCAAAACTGTTATTGACTCAAAACACATTACCAGGGAATTCTCAGAACAGGTTTTTCAATCAAACTCAGAAGGATTTTAACAAAAAATATTTTTAGTAAAAGGATTACAAGTGCACTTAAATTGATAAAATGACATCCACTATTGGCAGAAATTCTATGAAGCAGATGAGGAAAGTGCACGTTACGCTTTAACCGATGGGTTAAAACTGTACCAAAAAGAATCAGACACAATGGGATCTTTTTTAAAGATTCTATGTCATCTTGGTTCTTTGTTTTATCATTGTCTGCAATGCCTAAGATATTCAAAGACAAAGGCACGTAGCCTAAAATAATAGTAATTTAAATGCTTTTCACAAATATGTTTCAGATCCATGATCTGAAGCTATTAATTGTTCAAATGTGTAGATTTTCAGAAAGAAATGAGAATGACATTCAGATAAAAGTTAATGGCATTTTGTTTGTGGTTGTGTGGGTTTCTTATCTGGGTTTGGAGGGGCTGTTGTTTTTTTGTTGTTTGGGGTTTTTTTACAAAAGCAAATGTAACAGGTGAGAGGGATATTATTACATACAGTAAACTCCATGGAAAAGTTTTTCTTTCGAGATAAGGTGGAGATAAAAACATTAAGTGAACTAAAAAAAAAATAAATTAAGAGTTTGTGGTGTCAGCCTCTGTGACAGATTAGGGTGCACTTCTCCAGATCAAATATAACTACCCAACTTGTAGATCAGTCTTAGTCTATGCTCCCTCAGTCAAAAGGGAACAATGTGCATTTTGAAGGGAGTGACTCATTGCACACTAAAGAAATACACGTGTTCTGATTAATTCCCTAAATATTTTTTTTTCACTTTATCTATGAGTGAGGGTAGCTGGATGACAACTTCATCTGCGGCGATTTTAGAAATTTAACAGATACGCTCCTATCCAGATTGATTAGATGTAGGAGCAAAATTAAATGAAAAATACAGTTTTATTGAAAGTAAACCATCATACAAAGAGGACAAGGTATTGTATCGGGATTTAAAGTTGAAAAAGTTTATCTGGATTATTTTTTAGAAGAACAATCATCTAGGAAAGTGACAAATTATAAATTCCTAACAAAAGGATAAAGAAAAGAAAAGGAAAATAAGCTGACTGTTTTATTGCTGAAAGCTATATTGTACTAGATATATTAAGGAAAAGATAGTGATAGAAAAGATATAAGCCTCAAATGAAGGATGTCTAGCCAGGTCCCAAAGAATTTTAATTTTGAGGATGCACTAAATTGGCCCAGGATAAGCTTCTGCTCATTACTCTAAATATTATATCATGACAAAGTTGTCAGTATTATTTGGTACTTGCTATACAAAAAATACAGACAACAAGTCAGAGAAAGGATCACCATCACAGGCAAATTTACAGAAAGAATGCAAAGATACTGTAGGGCTTTTAAAATTATTATAAGAAGCATGAACTAGAAAGACTATTTGTGACACCTTCAGGAGACAGGGAAGATGTGTCTTTCACTGAAGACTCTTCCTGAGATTAAGAGCTCAGGAAAATTGAAGTAAAAGAAAATTCAGTATGCATGTTTATTTATAACCAAACCTGTAGCATGCTAATATTTGAAATGTTACAACAACAGTAAAAAAATAATAATAAAAAGAATAATAGCTGATTATTGCAGTGAAAACACTCTTACTATGGAACAACAGAAAGACCATGTTATGTATTAGAATCCATACAATTAAGGCAATAGTGAATTTAGAAAGAAACATTGGTAAGCACCATCAAAATAGTGAGGTGGAAAAATTCCAGCATTACTAAAACTTCCATCTAAGGTAGGTTTGCCTTGGTGATTGCATCCCTTTTGCCTCTTCCTCTCTTTCTAAGTGTTTTGGAACACTTAGAAATCAAAGGGCAATAATTGTAATTTTAATAGCAATAGTAATTACAAGAATCATGGTTGTTATTGCTATTATAAGCAAGTGAGAAACAGAATTTTAGTACATGTTGGATTGCTAACCAGTCAGGCAGAGGATTACTGAAACACCAACAGGAGCTGCATCAACCTGCACAGCATTTCTTTCAAATTCTGTGTTAACATATGACAATATTTTTGAAGCTGTTGAGGAACTGATCAGCTTATCAGCTTTCTGCAAAAAAATGTCTCTTAGAGCTTCTATTATTGCCTGCCTTGTAATGAATCACCTCTAGTCCTTGAATAATTAAACTGACTAATTTTAAGCTGAAATACGAACAAGAGCTGCCAGTCATTATCAGACATTCTCATAAATTATCTTGCTCACTGGCTTTTTTTGTAAGCAGAACTTACATGTAAAAATAGCATCAGCAATAAACCTTTGGTAGTTAAATGCCTTCTATTCCCCATGAGTGCCTTCATAAGTACAGTTTTCTTGGCAGTGAAGTTGTAATGACAGGTGTCATCAATGGACTTTCATGAAATATACTCTGACCTTTGGATACTATATGTTACAATTACTGTTGTAAAGCCTCTGGGGCCTTGAGTTGGGATTTCACACTTCAGTGTAGCTGCATACTGTTAACACTTCTTAAAGCCATCCAAGAAGATATAAGAGCTTTTCTTGTCAATTTTTTTTTTTTTAAATATGGGAACTCACACACAAAGATGATAATTTGCTATTGAAATGAAAATATTGGCTGAGAGACAACTATTTAATGAACGGGTTCTGAAAAGAGGACATTTCACCATAGAGGTCACACATTTAAAAAAAAACAACTTAATCTCTGTTTGACTGTGAGGAAAAAAAGAATGCAACAGACAGTTCTTAAAAGATGCTCCTTGGAAATCACAGCCACATAACTGCTTCTGGTATACTACTGAAATGCATGAGTTTTAAGAACGCTTGAAAATAACAAGAACCTTAGTAAGATAAAAAGGATGACAGTAGAAAACTCATTAAAAGCTGAATCCCTGATGAACTATTCTATCAAAAGAATCAAAGCTGATGTACAAAACTGCCTTCTAAAAATGATGGTCCAGAATTTTTTTTCTATGACGTGCATGCCGTTTGCTTAAATGAATAAATAAAATTAATATTACACACTCTCTTTAGACATGCTCTTGCCTCTTATGTCAACTCAAAAGTACCATATATTCTTCTGTGGGGGGAGTTCTCCTACAAGCTGTGAATGCAGAAGTTTGATACTTGGTAAAATCTATATTGACTGAGAACAAAGGTGTGTGTTGTTGCATCCTATCTAAAAGAAAAAAAAAGCAGAGACGATCATACGTAGATAAACAAGAAATCTACTTTTAATATTTAATGTCATTTTACAGTGTTTTGCCAAGAGTTTCTTCTGCCAAAGAAAAGAGGAAACTTGATATTCTGTAGTTATAAACTTCCAGTGGTAAGGATAGCTCTCAATGAACAGTTTACTGTAGATTTCAATGTTTCTTTAGCATAAAATTATGGTAACTTTCCTATTCTGTCTTAGTAGAATATATCTTGTAACAAACACAAACATAGCTGATTTTTTTTTTTGCTAAGAGGATCCATTTTAAAGCCATTTATTTTATCATATATGTCTTTGCTTCATATATACACAAAAAACTTTCCCCATATAACTTTTCAAACAAGAATGGCCTGTTGAAGCCAAAATCTCTGAAGATCTTAATGGGAGTGGCATTCTATTTCAAATTTCTCAGATAATCTTGAACTTTCTTAAGAAACAGTTTCACTAGCTGTAGCCTTACTCCTCATTATCCTTCTATTCTATGGGACTAGTATAAAGCAGGTAAGTAAATGTTCAATCATGTTTTCAAAAAAAAAAACAAAAAAGAGCTCACAAATGACAGTAAAAAACTTCCAGAAAAACAAAGATGTATTTTGAGTTTGACTGTTTATATTGGTAAAATCAAGGAGTGTATGGCACATACAATAGTTCATAGATTTTCAAGCTTTTAATAACTTGTTTAAGAGGTGTAGCATATATTTTATGATGCAAGTAATAGATATATATTTCGATGTTTTCTGGGGGATGGTTTTTGGTTAACATCTGTAAAAAGATAACCCCTTTTTTTTTTTTTGGTGGCTTCTTGATCTTAAGATATCCCTGAGCTCAATTTTCAGAAAATGGTTGCTATTTTAGAAAAATAAAAATTACAAAAAAAAACCAAGAAAAAAAGAAAAGAAGACTATATAAAAACACCAAACTGCTAGATGTGGAGGATTATTCTGAGGACAAAGATGTTAATGTCTCTCTTCTTTGTTTTCTTTTATTAGTATGGAAGTTTCCTTGTATTAGTATGGAAGGAATATTATTTAGTAGATGTTATAGAGAAATATCATACATTATTGTTTCATAATTATTTTATGCTGTAAGATAGTGATTCTGAGAATCAGCTTTAAAAAAACCATCTTTTTAAAAACTAATGAATACTGGTGATTCTAAACAATTCATTTACTATACGCCAAATTCACAGGAATATAGGCAGCACAGAGACTGTTATCTCATTATAAATCAAGTAAAGGAGGATACACTTCAGACTGACTTCAGACAGGAACATTTACTATGATGAAACAAAATTGGCCTTCAGCTCCAAGGCATAAGATCACTCTGTTAACAAAAGCTTCACAACACTGGTTTTATTTTGACTTGAGGTGAGATTTAGCCTACCACAATGTCATCTGAAATGGGAACTAGGTGTGATTTAGGCATCCCAACAGCAAAAACATAGTTTAAATCACCTTCATTACCAATAATTTCTAATTTGCATACACATGACCGTATATATTATGCTTGTACTACCAAACTAAAGTGGGACATTGTCCCCAAGGCCAGAAGGCAGTGACTGCCTTTTGCTCATGCTGGTTTGGATTGTTTTCCTCTATAAAAGTTTTGTGTTGGACAGAGATGTCTATAATCATAGTCACATATGATCATCATATATATTATGCATATAATCACGCATAATAACTGTACCTTTTACAGTGACAGCTTTTAACAGGTTTTTTTTGCTCAAATCTCCAGTTGGTCGGGGTTGTTTTGGTTTTTGCAAACTTCCATGGGTGAAATGCACTTGCATGACATTGTACAAAAGAGGAACAGTATAAACTAAAAAGGCAGTTAAGGAGACTATAGTGAGAAGTGAACTTGAGTTCTTGATGTTAAAAAATTCAAGCACAGTTTCCCTATTTGTCATGTACCTCTTATAGTGCCTTAACCTCTAGAACATTGCCTACTAAGAGTGGGAAAACACTACTGAAATATTTTCAATGGTGGGAAGCAGAAGCATAGCTTTTTTGGATTTTTTTTAAATTTAAATGCCACTCAGGTGTTAACCAAGCTCACAATATACCTGAAGAATGGCATATGGATGAAGGTAAAAAAATGCCTGAAAACCAGAAAAAAACTAGACACTGCTCTTCCTTTTTTTTTTTTCCTAAATTAACAATGACACTGAAATAAGACCTGAACTTTGTGTCTTCTCAGTGGGCTACAAGTACAGAAGTTTCCAGTCAGGTAGGAAATGCTCAGAGCTTATCTGAAGGTTCCTCTCAGCATTATGATGACTACAACGCAGTGTTTCTGGGTCCTGCATGTAAGTTTCGAGCACAATGCCATTAGAAAGCCAAAGACCTTCTCCAGACTTCATCAAGGAATGCCTTAAAGTCTTCCGGAACTTTTGAGCATATAAAAACGGATTCAACACAAGCACTAGTCATTTTTTAAAATTTGCTTAATATAGATAGATAAGAAGCATATCTTTGTTATGATGACATATTATGTGTGTCTTGTAGTTTGTCATCAATCAAGTATAGGTGTTCTGTCTCACTACAAGCCTTGTCCAGTAAAAAAGGGAACTGCCAGGTTTCTACTCAAGATAATTAATGGTCATCTGAATTTTTTATTCAGACTGATGAGTCTGGAGAGACTCATTCCAGAAACGATGCAGCTGTTAAGTTTAAGAGAATATCATAAATTGAAATCATTTGGATGTGCCTGATTTGAAAACATTTATGTAATATTCAAAAGTAGTCCCTACAGAATTTTGCATACCAAATGTTACACAGCTATAATTTTGCCTTCATTCGCCACTAAGACATTTAATCTGTGGTAATTAATTATCTACCTGTGAAAAATTAGATCTAAATATTTACTTCAAAGTTTGGAAACTAAAATAGCCCTGATTTTCTTTGTAAGACAAAGAAACATAAAAAGCATAAAAAGTTTTCTCTCTCTTTACACTGCAGTTTACTATATGGAATGTTCTCAAAGATGAAACCAGTAGATAAAAGAATAATTTTTTAGAGAAAGTATATATTTAAAACTTGTCTGACTAGCCATTTGACAGCTTTGTCACAACAGCAGTGGTTAACACATCAACATAGCAATGTTATTCCATAGAGAAATCCTGGAGGTTCAAGGACACGTAGCTCATCTTTGTAATCAACAGAGCACATGTAATTATATAAAATGCTTCAGAATTTTTCAGAATATAATATCAATTTGATGCCTAATCCAGAACTACCTAAAAAGAGAGGCTTGACAAAATTAAAGAGTAAAAAGTGGTTATATTTAATGAAGGGCCTTCAGGTACATCATTTAGAGCAGTCAGAGCTTACTCAGGGGTTACACCCTAAGATGGACTCCCCAAGATGGACAACGGGTCATGAATTTTAATACTTTTATAAGTTTGGTCCATTTGCATATCAAGGTTAGTTCTTCCAACTACAGCTTCAGGTAATGAAGTAATTTACCCCAGGTTTGCTCCCCCCCCCCTCAACTGTTGTTTACATTTCTCGTGGCCTGAGGCAGTAAGGTGTCCTTGAGCTTCAGGCCTGGAGATGAATTGTTTAATCCGAAAGCAGTAGCTAACACTCTATATGGAGTTTAGAGTTATGCACTAAAGGATTAGAGGCTTACAAATACAGAAAATAGAAAAGCTAAAATCCTAAAGCATCAAGTTCACATAGCTTCCAATAAAAGTTTTAACATACACATAAATATTTAGGAACAAAATGCAAGCTTATATATTTATGTATGATATTTGCTTAGTCAAAATATTAAAATAGAGAACATAATAGAGAAAATGTCCTCAGCAGTTCTGTTACATATATCTTGGCAAATTAGAATTTCTGAGTTTGGCCCCTAGTCCCCTAGTTTCATTTTTCTAGTATTGGAAAAAGAGGCTTAGGGAAAAATCCTAGGCTCCTTGATGAGCCCACGCATTACAAATACTGCAATTAGTTGATTCAGACATGCAGCATGGTCAGCAGTTTTCCTAAAATTTCCCTCCAACAATTTGAGAGTTTTTAATTCAAAATTGCAATACTTGATAGGAAAAATGGTATCTGCCTTCCTGCTTTTATCCATCCCTCCTCTTCTCTTTTCCAATTTAAGAGAGAACCACACTAAGCCAGTTACATTTTGTCTTTTGTTTTCATTGAACTTCCTGTGGTTATAGATTGTATGAATTTGAATATATAATTAGCAACCAAGTGTTTCTTCCAACAGATTCAGTGCCTCGTTTTTGTAATAATCAATACTGATCAAGACAATAGTGTTACATGAACTTACTATTGTATTTGGCAGGAACAATATGAAGCAGGCAGAACAGGGTGATGGACAGGAATGGGAAATTACTGTCTCTTCCATATCATATAGATAAAATCATTAAAAGTAAAATGAAAAAGAGAAAAAAAATACTAACCTTGCTTCCTGTAGAAAGCAAGCTTTGCCTTAATAAACAGATGCTTGAGCAAGGAGAATTAAATTGGTCATTTCACAAATCACTGAGCTATTCAGACAATGCTGCCAAATCTTCAGCCATGGGGGTCCTCCAGGCTATTCGAACCCTACCCAGCATGTGTGAATCTTGTTACTTCCACTCCATTGCTTTATTACTTCAGAATATGAAAAACTCTGTATCCCTTGGGAACAACGGTGTCTCACCTTTGTTAGGTTATCAGTAAGTATATCATAATTTTCCCATTTTCTTTCATTTGATAACAAAGTGTTTCAACAGTTTCAGCATATTAGATTTCTTTTCTCAATTTTGGATTCAACGATATATATGTATGATTCAAGTGTGCAAAGGAAGTGAAAAATATAATATGACATCTGCTTATTAAGTCCACACCTGTATACACGGTTTCCCCTCAGAGCAGCTAATACTTGCAGAAGACACACCACTAGCAGAAAGTCACACACATAGCAGCTGAGGTTTCCAAACAGTGTTTCTTGTGTCCCAAATTCAGCCACGATTATTTTCACAAAAGAAATATATTATGATTCTATACCTCTCATAAATGAGAGGAAGTAAAAAGATTTTTGCAAGAGAAAAATATTTTTCTAAATCCTCTCAAAAACAGATATGCAGCCATTTTGGTAAATTATACATGTCCAAAGGCTTCAGTGAGCAATTGATCATGTGCATATATTTAAATATTTCCCCTTTTATTTATGACAAGAAAAATATTTACCTCATTTTTCAAATCAATACATTCCCTTTTGAAAGTTTAAGTCCATCTGAAAAGAAAGTTTTCAACTGCCTACAAGATTGTCCTTTTGAGAATGAAGAAATAGCTTTATAATTTCAATGGCAGGAATTTATGTTATACATAGCTAATTTGGAAATACTATCGAAAGCCACCAATTGCTTCATTTTAGTAATTTCTTTCTTTTAAGGTATATTTTAAATAGTTACAAGTTAATAGTGATTGTTTCTCTGTTGCAGCAAAATGGAGAAAACTGGCTTCATATATGCCAAGGGATTTCTGAAATTGCTGTGATTGCAGTTAATAGAGAAGCAAATGCTTTTAATACCAGTGTTTGTACATTTGTATTCCACAAATTATTTTCAGTGAACACAATAAAGTAGATCTTATTTTTTTAATTATCAAATTATGTTTATAAACATTGCTATAAAGATATTCACCATCCATTCCCACTGAAAAAAACCCCAAACATATTATTGAAAGAAAGAGGGTAATAAAGATCTTGAATACTAATTCTCCTTTCTTTCAAGTACAGCATTTCAGCTCAGATTACTACCCCAGCAAACTCAGTCTCTGCTCCCTCTCAGATAAACCTTTTTCTGTTCTCAAATATTTTTAAAATCTTACATATACTTTATGTAAATACAAAGTGTATTTTTCTGATAGTTCCTACTTTGAGATCACACTTAGAAAAAATGACCCCCCATCCTCATCACCTGAGGATAAGAGCACCGCAAAAATAAAACATATATAATATTATATACAGCTTATTCCCAGCAGGAAACTAGCCACACTTAATCGTATACCACTTTACAGACTTGTGACAGTCTTATAGACAGAATATCAAAACTGAAAGCAATTTTATCATAGTTTTGTATCACAGTCTGCAAAATAAGCCAAAATTACATGACTAATTTAAGTTAGTCCTAGGAGTCCCTTTACTTGTAGGCACTCTAGAAAATTATCTCATCACAAAGTGCTGGATTGTACCATTTCAGTCATCTTAGGACAGAATAAGTTTCCATTTGGAAGTGGTTCTTCTTTTTTTGTAGAAAGAGTTCACATGATTAGACATTAACATTTAGCTCTTCAGCATTATGGCACACTGTATACTGAATAGGGTTCATTTCAATGATTTATTCCTTTACAGTCATTTTGTACTACGGAATTTCTAATAGGCCTTTAGATGCTGTCTAGTAAGGGTAAAGTTTTTCCTTTACTCCTTCAAGTGCAGACACGAAAAGGCAGCAAGGACCCAGGTACAGGCAAGGAAATAACTCCTCTCTGGTCTAATTTAGATTTTAGCCTTTGTTGTGGGATGTCCTAGAAGGACACAAATTGCTTTATAGAGATGATATATAGAAATTGTTTAAGGAAACACAAATGTCCAGTTAAGATTAGACATCTCATACTTATAAAATTGAAGTTAAGTTACAATTAAAATCACAGCCCAGTTCCTATATTTTGTGTAGAGAAAGTTATGTGAGGTAAATCTGAATCCAGATATATATATATATATATCTATTATAATATACAAAAAATAAGCAGCTTTAAATTCTGGTGTCATTTTTTACAAATGGGACTGAGATGGTTGTCTCAGATTTTCAGATTGGCCGTGGTTTATTGTTTTACTGTGAAGATAGCAAATAGGAGATATTAACACTGAAACATTTGTCTTATAAAACATTTTGTCAGCAATGTCACAGTAAATCTTCAGTTCTTCTACCTTAATCTCTCCAACTTCTAACATACTTACCATATCTGAATTACCAGCCCTGAATTTTCAAATGTACAATTTATCACTGGACTGTAAAAATCATAACAGTACTTAAAATAATAAAAATATTTTGATACTTGAAATTAAACTAGAGGTGGAGATTTTTTTTATACCATAGTTATTGTTTTTACTATCTGATTTGCTTTAAGCTTTCCAAACACATGGATATATTGCAACTTTTACCAGTTTGTTTATATCTTTAATTTTTATAGCCAACATTTGGGGGTTTTGCCTTTTTCTTCATTCTGGGTCAACCTTCTGATTGAAAAAAAAAATCCCTACTGTATGAGTAATTAGGATCAAATTTACAGCAGAGCTTGAACAACTATAATACACATCTCTTGTCTACGATCTTTCATTAGTTTCAAAAAAAGGCAGTTTCCAAATAAAAAACTTTATCTGAAATAGGATTTAGGGAATGTATTTGGCACAGGAGTAAGGTTTTTCCTCTATTTAATATTTTGTAATATTATGGCTACTCTTGCTGGCTATTAAAAATGTGCTCAAAAATACTTAGTATTTTATGAATATTTTTTTCCAGAAAAAAATGTTTCCAAGCTGTAACACTCCACGAAAAAAAAAAATTCCAACAAAACACAAACCCCCAAATTCTAGAAAAATATAAAGACTATATGCTTATGCAAACAGATTTTATCCCAGATGAGTAAATAGATAATACTGATTGAAGGCTTAGAAATTTGTTTTCATCCTGTCACTTTGAGAGTCCTACTAAAATGACATAAAATATTGTCTAAACAACACCACAAGACAGCAAAATGGAACTATAAACTTTATGGCACTTGTGAGTGCCTTGCCTTAGTCTGCTCTGAAGGATGATGTCCTTGCAAAGTGTTTATGTTTCTAGTCACTTTGGAAGAGCAAAAGACAGAACAGCCTAGTACGATTGAGGACTGTCAAACAGTGGAACAAAGGGATTTGCTCCAGGTAAACCTAATGCAACCCAAGTAAACATCAATTTAGCTAGCAGAGGAATTGGAGCTTGAGAGGAAGGATAAGAGAAGAATAACCTTTTTTTTATGGCTTGTTTGCTATAAGTATAGTTTGATCTCTAGTGGCTTGCCAAGTAGGTCAACAAAAGTATTTGCAGTAATTGGCAGTGAGTTTCTGGAATTCACTGTCAGAAAATATAGTGTAACTTCTGAAGAGCACTTGTTCCTAAGGGAAAATAACTTCACGGAATGGATTAGAATAATTTTGCACTGCTTGGTGAGCCAGTTGGTTAAATTGGTGTTTTGTTTTACTACTGCTGTGTTGCTTACTGTGTACTTCCATACATTTCACTGAGAAGCCAGAGAGCAAAAATTACATTTGCATATGATAATAAGATGCTGCAAAGGACACAAAATGGGTGCATTTTTTATACTGCATGTGGAAAACATAAACTGTTATGCTGTTATGTATGTTTACTCTTGGTAGAGGAGGATTGCCAGTATCCTCTAAAAACGTATAACCAGAGCTGTGTGAGAACAGGGCTCATCCTGGGCAATCTTCCTCTGTCTAGCTGTAAAAGGAGGGGGAAACCTTTTTGAGCCCTGTAGGGTTCTAGTGTGACTGTTGTCATACAAACTAGGTCAAGGAAAAACCGAATGGAGAAAGCTAAGGAGAAGAGGGAAATATTTATACTCACAGCCATCCCCAATTGTGCTCTCCACTCTTCTGTGTTTGAATCAGGATTGATTCTACTGCAATTCCAGGACAAAGAGGTGAAATTGAGACACTATTGCTTTAAATTTTGTGCCTTAATTAATTCCTGGGTTTTGGTCCCCTGGCCTTCCACTCCAAATAAGTGTTAGTTCATTAACGAAAGAAAAAAAACCTTCTGTGATGACTTCTGGGAAAATTTTAGTCCAGCAAGTATTCTCAAAGGGTGGCACACCCCTTAACTTTCTTCAGACAATAGGATTCTTCCAAAATCAGTCCAGTAGGCTTTGTGTTCTTAAAGTTCCCACATGCCCTTCCTGATAGCTCCAGGACTTTCAACACTTGACATCAGATTTCTCTTATGAGAAAAGTGGTCTGGTGTCCTGCAGATCAGCATATTCGCCTCAGTGTGATAGCATTCATATCTGTTATCATTAATAAGTTTGCTGTGCATGTTGTCATCTGGACTGCCATTTATTGAACAATATCAGTCCAGGCCTTGGTTTTGGGCTACTGTGTTTAGTACCAGTCACCAACTGGATACCAAACCATAGAGTTTTACTCCTTGAGCCTGCCAGTCCAGACAATTTTCAACCCCTCTGATAGTACACTGATACAACTTATAACTCCTTGGTTTTCAAGAAAGAATGCTGTGGTAAAGACTGTGAAAATATTTCAGAATTTAAGGTATATCACATCCACTGTCCTACCATCACCTATATGGCCTTGATAGATCACTGCAAAATGCAATCAGGCATGATATCACCTCAGTAATATGAATTGATTGCTCCTGACTATCTTATCTTTCATATGTCTGGAGAGGAATGCAGTAGTTTGCATACTCTGTCCCAAGGGCCTTGGTCCCAGTTTTTCTGTCTTGGACTCTCAGCAGTGACATCACCTACCAGCAGCAATTGCAGGGCTGCAGGCACAGTGACAGGGACCTTGTGAGCACTACACTGAGATAAGTTTCACCATCAATCTGATATAGACTTCTATTTCAAATCCATTCACAAAGATTTCAGAAAACCTTATAATTTGATCAATTTAAGAGACTTTTTTGGCAGTTTACAGAACATGGGATTTACCACAGCAGTAACATAGAATCAGTGTCATCATCTATTCTTATCTATCACTGCAAAGCAATAAAGGGTGACACTGTTCGAGGGGAAAAACTGAAGAGTTTAAATAAAATAACAATCAAAGAGATTTAGTGACTTATTAGCAACATGATATTGACCAATACACATGCTGTCAAGCAATCATCCCTGAGGATGTATAATCCCCAAGGTCCATTTACCCCTATGTTGCTACCTTCAGTGTTATCCCACTCTCCAGAGTATGGCAGCCCACAGCTACTGTCAGTGGTCTGCTCCATCCTACACAAGGCAAGGAGACCTCTGGCAGCCTGAAAACAGCTCTGGCACTTCTGGGTTTTTAATTAGCCCTGGACTATAATATTTTTATTTAAGTCAGTGCCTGTATTATCTCACATACCTCAGGCATTAATTGATTTTGGATTCATATCCATTTCTGGTCTTTTCATTTATTTGTCTGCTAGTTAACCAGACAAGTTGCTAATCACAGCTTCCTGCAGACTCAGAAAGTGGATAAAGCTGCATATATTTGCACTTGAAACTTGACAGATTACAAAGAATATGTCACCAGTTTGTTCTAAATGGAAGCTGGTATTCTGTAAATATTGGACTCCACTGTCGAGGAACATATAGGAGAATATGCTTTTTATTAAAAGTCCTGTGGTTCTGAAAACCATTAGATATTATTCATTTGATATTCTCCTTGCATAACCTCCACAAATTAAAATTGTTTAGGATAAAAGTATCTCACAGAACACTAGTAGGAGGTAATTCATGTGCTGCCAGTATTTCAATATTTTGTCACTAATACTTAAGAAATTATGTCCAGAATGCCAAAACATTCAAGCTTTTGTTGTTAAAAGCTACACTTTCAGTTGCAGAACCTGAATTTCTTGGCTTCTGCCATCTGTCTTCTCTTGTGATGTACATCTGTAGGTTGTTTTAAATTGTTGATTATATAGACAACCAAATAGATGCCCTGTCTACATCTAGGAAAGGAGGAAATATTTCAAATTGACAGTGGGAAAAATTGGATGGAAGGAATGGAAATGGTTGCTTCTGCTCACAAAATGACAGCAAGCAGTCTAACTGGAGAATGAAACAAACTACAAGGTTCAAGGCAGTTATGAATTTGAATTTTTACTTTCTTATTGATCTTTAACGTGTGTGTGTGTGTGTGTGTGTGCACGCCTAGATGTAAAACATGCTTTAGTGTGGTTTTTGTTGTGTCCATATCTCTAGGAATGCATGTATCTGTCTGTGAAAGAAAGGCAGAAAGTGTACTTATGCCCCTGAATATTTGTCCCTCATTCTTCCTTAAGTCAATAACAAGATTATATTGAATTCAGCAGAAGTACGGTTTTCCCCCACAAATATTCCCAAAATGAAAAACATTGCTTTTTTAAAGGTATTATAATATATATTGACCTGCAGTTTGCATAGTTCTATACATATCACTTAACCAGATTTAATTGCAATTTCCTAAACTAAAAAATTACATCAAGTAACTGCACGTAAAGTTCAATTTACCTACATTTTCTATCCTGGGATTTCACTGCCTACTGTAGTGGCACATTTAAACTCATTAAATTCTTTCCCTGTATCCTGAAAATACTCTGCCCAGCAGTCTTGCAGACATTGCTTCCAGAACCTTCTGTCCGAGTCCTGACTGGTGATTCAGAGGACACAGGATTCCCTAGGTCTGGTGTTATGGGCCATGCAGATGGCCCATGTACCTTACAGCATCTAAGGGAGGATTTTATTATTTTTAACATCAAATGGACTAAGAGATGGAAATATTGCTTATGCAAATTAAGCAGTTATATATATTGCAATTTACAGCACAAAACCCCACAAACATCAAGTGATTTGCTCCAAGTGTTTCAGACGTACCCCAGCTATGAATATGTGCTTAGTTTTCTTTGAGATAATAACTATACAATACTGTGGATTGTGTAGCAATATTGATAGAATTTGTGTTATATATAGTAGAAAAAAGCAAACAAATCACAAAACAGAAGAACCCTTTTGCTTAATTAATGTGAAAACAGTTTTATCTAGTGTGAAACTAAACAGGTATTCTTGTCTGACTGTTTCAAATCATATGGAAAATATTACAATGAACTTTATTCATTCTGGAAATACTATGTTTTAATAGGAGCTTGAGACTCAAAAAAGAAAAAATATGTCTAAAAGCACCATCAATTAATTTTCAATATATGAGTGGAGAAATGGAGGAACATTAATTATTACGTTTTGCTGTTTTAGAATGGCAAATTTGAGCTTCAGATGCTGAGGCAAAGTCTGAAGGACAAATCCTCAATGTCTATTCTCATCATCCTGTCCATCAAGGGGAGGAATGACAATTTGCACCAGCTGCCGAATTGCCCTCTGAGTCCAGCTGGGGCACACAAAAAGAAAAGACACTGTAAAAACAGAGTGCTGCCACAGCACCGCAATGCAGAAAGTTTTAGAGAAAATCAATCATAAGCCAAGTTGATAGATGGTTCAGATTTGAAAGAGAGGCATAGCTACACCGCCTGCTTCGTTTTTGCTGACTTAGTCACAATATATAGGTACTGAACATCCACATGATTTTATTAATTTTTAAGAGCCAGGCAGAATTGCTAAAATGGCCACAAAATGGAATACTTTGTAATTCCCCTCAGCCTGTGAGTAGTCAGAGGAATCGTTATGGCTGAGAGACCAAAACTTTAAATTTCACATACAAATAAGCCCTATATCCAGTAGATTTAGTTTTGTCTTTAGATAAAATGATTGAATGACATAGAACAGATCACATAGTAGGAAAAATACTAAGGCTAGAAAATGTCGTTTCACTGATCTTTTTATGAGCTAAAAATTAGTTGCTTTCTTCTTACAACTCAGAAAAAAAAAACAAACAAAACCAAGCCAAAAGAAACCCTGCATCTTAATATACAAAAAAATGCTTGGTTTTGGTTAATGTTTTATTTATGTTGACCTTTAAAAATGTTTCTTATGCTATGGAAGGGGTTTCTGTATTACAAAAACACCCTATGAAAATGTATTTCTATACATATGAAAAGTCAAAATAAGAAGTTAGTCAATACAATCAAACATTTTTTAAAACTGAGCAATTGAAGGGATGGAAGGAGGGCAGGCAGTCAAGAAGGAAGGAAGGAAGGAAGGAAGGAAGGAAGGAAGGAAGGGATTCCAAATAAATTATCAATATAATTACTCAATTAAACAGTAAGTTTCTGTTTTAAAGTGGTAGCATTTCTTGATAAAAAATATTTTTTCTGTAATATTTGATCAGCTGCAGATGTAATTAAGTGTATCAAATAAACATAATTATATAGTTGTGTGTATGAATATATATATCATGTACATTACATGGTGACGACAAACACAATTTATATGAGATTTGTCTTTCCTTACCTTAGACTGTAGAAATCTACATCTGATTTTACAAACTATCACTTTAGAAGCTGCAGACAATGCAGTATTCATTCAACGTGTCAGATGAATGCACCAGAAGGTGACTGCCCCATAAGAGTGTCTGTTCCGTCCTTTGCCTGAGAAAGGAGACTGAGGGGACTAAAGTTACATTGCAGCTATGTATGTAGGGATAAATAAATCCTCTTTGCCATAGTCCTTTCTCTTCTTACTACAAAGAAGTAGAAATCGTATATTAACTATCACCTTCTTATATACAAAACTTTTATTATACATTAATTAATTTTCACTTACAAGTGGATCTTATAAATAGATGAAAATAAGCACATATGTAGGTAGTGTAGCAATGGTGCCAAAAGTGCTAAATAATTAACCTTAAGTTAGAGTGAGGCTTTCCTAAAAGTTAATGAGGTGGTTATTAGATTAATTAGAGCCCAAGCAGGAAATTATACCTTAGATTATATAAAAATACTACATGACAAATGGCACACCACATGGTCTTTTAATGCACTATTAAATTGCAACTGTCCCTCATAAAAGAAATATATACAAAGACTCTCAGGAAAACTTCATGTAATACATCATTTTCTTGTTCATAATAGTTACCTGTCAGCATAGAAGTATGATCTGAGAAATAATTCAAATTGCATAGTAGTTTTTCAGTTGTCAGAGCTACTACATATCTACTATGACTTTCTAGAAGGATTAATTACGTGGCAAGAAACAAAACATACACAGTGATTAAATTCACAAAATACTTATGTGCCTGGTAACCATTAAAAGTTTCATATATAGTGAATGTTCATTGAAGAAAATTAAATCTGTGAAAGGAGCATGGTCTTGTCATGATTTACTATGTTACGGTACCAATTGACTACCTCCTACATTCCACAACTGTTTTTATTGTATTATTTGGTCCATCAAAGACCCAATCCTTATTTCCCATTATCATGGTTTGACCCAGCATGAGGCAAATTTGATTGGTTAAAAACAGGCAAAGGACAGTTGTATGGACCGCTTACTGTTCACGTGACGTCTCTGTGAAAGGAATGTTATAAAAAGAACATCTAGGAGGTGACACAGCACTTGCTCTCACTTCCTCTCTTGCTCCCTTGCTCCTTGCTGACCACTAGCAAGTAGGGGCCCCCCCGGGCCAGAGGCCCAAGGCCCGGGGAGACAGCGGGGGCCCCAGCCTCACCCCCCACCGGTCCCGTGCCGTTTTGGACCCGAGAGGAGCTGGTCCATTGCCATCTGGACCAAGGCCAAACAGAAGCAGCTAAGCCGAGCCAAGCTACGCAGAGAGAGAGAGCTGAGATTTGATGAAGAAAAAGCACCCTTTTTCGGAGGTGTATGGGTGAGATTGAAGAGTAACCTTGCTGTTGTAGATAAGAGATTATTAGCAGCCAAGAGACTTACTCAAAATTTGGATGGCTGCCAGTGCAGAGCAGTTCGGGGCGGGTGGGGGGAAGGGCCTTGGCCCCGAGCCCAGGAAGCAAGCCTCATACAGCTGCATTATCTTATGGGAGCATGTAAACTGTTATAAATACTTTTGTAGGCATTTTCTGCAAATATTAACCGTTTCTCTAAGCTAGAGAGAAAGGAAAGCAGTCACATGAAAGACTAAATATGGAGACCAGCAGACCAACGGAAGAGAAGACAAGGAGTGGCAGGAAGNGTGTTTCTGGAAGGTTTGGAACCACACTGAAGATACTTCTTAGGGAACTGTCTCCCGTGGGATGGATCCCACTACACTACAGAAAGAACTCTCTTTATCCCATAAAGTGGCAATAAGAACTCTTAATCATAAGATCAGAATCTCATGTTTATGTCCTTTACGTGATCAGTGAAAAGGATTGGAATGTATTGGGGGGAGAATAATATTGGTACATTATGCCTTCATTTTTTTTTTTTTTATTCTTTCTATTCTTAGTAGAGTTAGTAAATAAATTATTTAATCATTTTTCAAGTTTGCAACCTGTTTTTGCTGTCTCCCCTCTAAAAAATATAGCGTGGGGATCTGGAGTTTGCCTCCAGGTTAACCCTTGACACCCATTAACAAAAATGTTCTACCAATATGCTTATGCATCCTCCAAGCTATCCAATAGACATGGGATAATCACTGTATCTTCACCTTATCCAATTATTTTAAGAAGCAGGAGGACTACTGGGACCTTCTGAAGAATAAAGGACACAAAATGAACACAACTTGTTTTGTCTGGAAAAACTAAGGATGAGAGGGAATATGATTGTTGCCTATAAATAAATCTGTGGTAAACCCAAGGGACATAAGAGAGTTCTTTAGCTAACAAACAATATTGGCACAAGAATAGATGGGTCTAGAATAGCCGTGCATAATCAGTGTAGCCTTGACAGAGAAAGTATGTGTGTGAGCTGAGGAATGAATCCTGGAGAAAGTGTTTAACAGGAGAAATAGAAACAAAAACAAACCAAAAAAGACATGCAGGCTCCTCAACAAAAGAAAAGAAACCCAACAAAAAAGAGAAAAAAGTCCAAGTACCACTAGGAAAGAAATGGATTAATTTATGAAGTGAATTATGCTAAGTGATTAACCGCAAAGACAGGAAGAAGGGATCCATGACCTAGAAGCCCCCTTCCAGTTCAATATTCCACTATATTTTTTCAATTTGATTTTTGAAAACAAAGCTGGACAAAGTAGAATGTAATGCAGAAATAGCTACACAACACTTACCGTTGTAAAAGAAAGTTGAGGAGTACAACCATAATAAAAAACAGTTGAAGACATCTTTTAAAATATGTTGAAGATCAGAAAACACAGCAAGTGATTAAACCTGGACCTCAGATAATACCCCGATTTTGCATTGATAGTATTCTTGGTTGTGTACAAGATTATCGAGAAAGGTGATTTTTTTTTTAGGACTAGGTGAATCAAAAATTATAAATCATATTGAAATTGAACAATGTCTTGATAGTAACGAAAAAATCATAAAAAAAATTGCCAATAGGCTCCATATAGGTCTGGGTTCTTCTGGATTTCATTCTGAGGGTGTTAGAAATAAGACAGTTCTAGCCTCAAAATCACAACTATATCAGTGACAAGTTGGAACTTGAATACCTTTCTACTTTTCACAGTTTGTAAGATCAGATGTAGAATTCAGAGTTTACAAGCTCAGATGTAGAACACACACTGTTGTACTTATATGAGTTTATGTTCATAAAAACGTAAATCAGATGTTCCTGCCCTTGCTCAAATAGATGTGCCTAAAATACTGTCCAAGATTTGAAGCAAGGAGCAAAGGAGTAAATTGGGTTATAATTTACCAGTTATTTGGGTAAATAACTATATAATGCCTTTTGTCTTTTTGTATTGATCTGTTTTATGCATATAAATTTGAAAAATATTATTTATGAGTTCATATTTTAAGTTTATACTAATACACAATATGTTGTGCATCAAGATCTCACTTGCTAATTGCACTCTCACACGAAATCTATTGGACAGGACCTATATCTATAATGCGTGTCAGCTATGGATGGCTACATCACATAGTAAGAAACCTTTTTATAATAGAATGCACTTTGTTTGTTTTGTTTTTCTCTTTCCATCACGTTGTCTTACTTTTCTTGGCTGCCAATAATTTTTAACTATCTGATGCAGATGTTTCTTTACCAGAGTATTTCAGTTTTAGGTCACTGGTTCAGTTCCAGCACACACTCAAGATGAAGATGTGTGGTAGGCATCAATTCAGCTCCAAGCAGGTGTCCCTGTTGCTACCATTCCAACAAGTACTTAGTGACACCCTCCTTACTAATCTCACTGGACAGACCAGGGACTGCACAGAAATAGCTTTATTCCATCTGAGCTGATGATAGTTCTTCTGAGCCAAGATTGAGCCCTGCTGCTAGAACAGTGTGAAACAGATTGCACAGGCTGCTGGTGTTCCATGCAGAAAGAGGACTTTTCTCTAGCAATGACTATTCGGATTTTGTTACTTGTGAGTCTGTGTTTTTATACAATACCTGCTACTTACCTGCTACCTTAATTCCTTTAATCTGTATTTTCCCTTTGTACTCAGTAAGAAAATAAATAGTAAAAGGCACTGATTTCATTAACAGAAAATAGATCTTTCTTTAACAAATTTTCATGCAGTGATTTTGGAGGGAGAGAGCTCTTGCTTGAAGTGTCAGTCAGTGAAATTCTGGTAATCAAGTGTTCAAAGTCACCACTTGAAAGAAAGAGCATTTGTCTGGGAGGATGTACTAGCAAAATAGAAACAAGGAAGGACATAGAAACAGTGAAGGATCATAAGATTTGTTATTTTTCATTAACATATAGTACTTCTAAAAAGACATTACAGTATGTCAATGAATTGAAAGGGTTACCAAAAGGGAAAAATTATGTTTTACTTAAATAATATATTTGCAAAGATTATGTTTCAAAAATATGTTCTGCAAAATATACTGGTTTAGTAGAAGGTATTGCATTACAAGTGGTACTTTAGTGAGACAGCAAACATACAATCACTAGATAAATCACTGAGAGATATAGAGTTTCTTTCTATAGTAAAAAAACAATCTGCCAATCGTGGAGGATCATTCCACAAACCTGGAAATACCATTCTTTATTCATTTCTCTTGTGTCTCCCATCTGAAGATTCCTTGCAAAGATGCATCAAATGGTCCCAACAGGAGTTCCAGTTTTCTAATTGATTGTTGCAAGTCTGGAAGAATTACAGGATATACAGTAGTATACCATATTTAGTAATCCAAAATAATTTAATAAGTAACGTGTAATGCTTTGATTTCTTTCCTTTATAAGTCTTGGAATGCTTTAGAAATTCTGTACTATTTTAAAATGCATAATGCTATTTAGAGGCATAAATGCAATTTCTGTTATGCTATATCAACTTTTCCCATCCTTTATTCAGTGCCTTACTGATGAAAAACCACTCAAAAGTTTTGAGATTCCTTCTTCCCAAAATCTGTATAACAGAGTCATGTCATTTGTGCTAGTTCTTCTTCTGGTTTCTTGGTGTTTTCATTCCTGGCTACAGAACAGCACATTTTGAACAGAAAAAGAAGAGAATCAGCTTTCCTGCTTATTCCATAAGTAGTTAATAGTCTCAGCTGATGTCTGGGGTAAAAGAATTATAGGTGCAATGTTCTGAAGTAAGTGCAGAACCAAGTCTTCCATTTCCTGAGTAAATGTCCCCATCAATGAACAAATATTTTTTCAAAGTTTTGCAATTTACAGATTCTGGAACCATTCTCATACAAGTGCAGACTCTTGCACTATGAATTTTAGCCACTGACAAAAATATTGCTTTTCTTAATAATTTTGTTTTGGACTATTTAGGAATCATTACATGCCTGCAGCAGTTTCTGGACCACAAATTATAATCACTGAACTAAATTATTGTGCACTGTCACTCAAGAGCATCTTTACAGGAGTGTTTTTCTGTCCAAAGAAAATCCATCTGAGGAACTGCAAACACTAGATCCAATGAGCATAGAACAACCTTAAATCCATGGACTTCGATAAGTTTTCCCATAGTTCAGGCATATCTGCTGTAAAACAGATTATTTACATTCTAAAAACTTTCTGGAGTGTTTCTCAGAGGCACCCAACACTTTCTTGGAGACTATATGGGAGACCTAAGGGCCTTGCCTTGGCAGTCTGATTTCCTTCCTGCTGGTGTTTCAGTACCTAGTGGAGATGATGTCACAGCTACATCTGTTCAAAGCATGACACAGCCTTACACCAAAAGGCATTTCATACTGACAGAACAGGCAGAAAAAGACTAACAAAATGCCTACCAAAGAGGAAGAGTTTGATGGCTAGGCTGGGGGAAAGGGTTGGGGGTTTTTTTTAATTATTATTGGTGTATCCCTCAAAATTACTCCCTGTAGGTACAACAGCAAACTCAGACTACTAACTCTGTCCCAAAGATCAGTTTACACACTGCAAGAAAATTAGTCCTGTGGCAACTGCTACTGAATTTATGAGCAATCAGTGTGAGAAAGGTCTCTTCTACAGTTACAGTGCTAACAGAGACAATGAGATAGCGGGTAGGTTCGAGACAAAGGACTGGCATGAAAATGGATGATGGAGAGAACTCCTAGTCACCTTCACAGCATAGGATTTGATTAACCAGTGCTGTAGGTCTCATGTGGGAGCTTTGGACTGCCCTGAAGGCTTCCACCAGGCTTCATCAGAGTAGATAGAATGAGTATTTTAATAATGATAGCAAACTACAGTGCTGTGATCTGTGGGTTCACTGTTGTTGGTAATTCTGAGGGCTGCTTACACATGCTAGGAGATGTAGAAAGGCATGCTCAGGAAATCAGGTATTATATATGTATATTTGGGCAGACAGAGGTAGATATAAGTCAAACATGTAATTAGAGAATTTCCTTAACTTGTGAATTAGTGAGTGAGTGAGGGGGGTTGATCTTAAATAATTTGTGTTATATTAATGGTTATGTCTGGGATCTTGACTTAGACTGGTACTAATTTAATAGATTAATCTGAACTGGAGTACACTAGCTAGCTCAGTAATCCTAGCTTGGTTCAGGGTCCGAAGTGCAAAATATTTCTCTTGACAGAAAGGGATACTAATGTATTTTTCCTAATAGTCATAATATTAAAATTGATTTGGATGAACTGTAACATGGTCAGGACAGCTCATTATTTGTGCATTCTGAGAATTACAGACAGTAAAGCGGTTCCGCAAATTGCTGAACTCAGTCCCATAGTTTCTGACATGACTTCCCATAGATGTGTTCTTTGACCCTGATCAAATCCACTTCATGTTTAATTCTCTCTATTTGCATCGTTTCACAGAGGTATTTGGACAATTAATTTTGTTAATACTCAAGTTTTCAAGATACTTATTTGGAGTCTGGTGGTGGATTTTTTCATAACTTCTGTTTTCTTTCACATCTTTTTCACTTGGTTTCAGTTCTTTATATTAACTTGCCTAGTTTATTACAACACTTAATTAACTGGTTAATTAACTTTACTAGTATAATAATAATATTAGATGGAAGTCTACTTAACATCTTCAGAGTTCATATTAATATAATGGTAAAAATTTGGATCTCTCTATGCTGAGATTTCAAGTATTTAAGTGATTTAGTACATCTTTTGCAGTTTTTACATCTTCATTTTAATGTGGAAATATTGTCTGTAGAAGTTCAGTGGCAATTCTGAAGTTCAACAATTCTATACCATCACACTAGATTTTATTAACAAATTTCAAGAAAATGCTAAACAGAACACATATACATCTGAAATGATACAGAAATTCTGCTTTCTCTATAATGGGGGGTGGGGGAAGGGGAGAGTATGTATGACTGGCCGAGTATAATTAATGGAGTGTCTTCCCTATTCTCATAGTTCTAATGAACCCCTTTGTAGTGTGTCCTAAAAGCAGTGACTTGCCAACACCTTGGAATCTAAAGCAGAGTGGAAATTATTGCTACACTTCTAAAGTGACAGCAAAATTGTTCAGCTCCAAATGGAAGTTGTAGAGCATAGGACATGGGATACTAAATCATCTAGCAGCAGAGAGGAATTCAGCCACATGATTGATGCCAGATTTCTGCTGGGGGATCAAAATCCATCAACCAAAGTAGCTATTGCCATTAATCATGTCTCTGAAGTGTTTGGTATTTCTGTGACTTAACAACATGTAGCAGCCCCTCTGGTGGCAGGAAGTGGAAAGGGAGAAAGAGGCTTCTGTGGCCCTAAACGACGAGGAAGTAACAACTGCAGGGAGGTGGGGGGGGTGATGAAAAAGAGGAAAACAAGAAAAAGAAGGAAAAGAAAGAAGGAAAGAAGGAAAGAGAGAGAGAGAAGGAAAGAGAGAAAGAGGGAGAGTGAGAAAGAGAGAAAGAGAGCAAGAAGGAAAGAGAGAGAGAGAAAGAAAGAGAGAAAGAAGAAAGAAAAGAAAGAAAAAGAAAGAGAAAGAAAGAAAGAAAGAAAGAGAGAGAGAGAGAAAGAAATGCCAGGACAATCCTACAGGCAAGTGTTTCTCTAAACCCACAATGGAAGGCTGGGTGCAATAAGCCAGCCCCAGCTTTCCGTATTTGCACAGGGGCTGGCCCAGCATGATTCTAATCATGAAACAGCACAATAGTGTATACAATATTATGAAAGGCTGAGATACTATCCTATCTTTTCATGATTAAGGGAAAGGGGATACATCTGCAGAGCTCCTGGTGAGTTGTTTTAAAAGGTGAAAATTATGATTGTCCTTACTATGTCCTTGACATTTTCTAATATTTTCTGGAGTTTGACTATAGATTGACTGATATATTCAGAACATGACCCATCATTGGGAAACTTGTGACTTTAGAATTTGGGAAAAAATTAAAAATTGGCACTTTCTGAATATTCTCACATTTCAAATATTAGTTTCTCCCCTGCCAATGAGTTCCTGATAACTATTACCTTAAATACATAGTAACCAGCAAGTGACCACTAATTATTTTGTTTCATCTACCAAATTTACCTCTCTATAAACAATTCATTTTCCCTCAATCCTCCATCACAGCTGGCTGAGAGAGATTATAAACAGGAATGGTTTAGGGATCTGAGGATGCATTCAAATATAATAATGTTACAGAGAGAAAGACACTAAATAAAAATGGGGTATATCTGTGCCTCCACTTCTTGTCCTCCAAACTTCTTAATGAATTTATTAAATATTTTTTAATAATTCAGAATTTATTCAGCTTCAGACTGAATCTATAAACATCTGCTATAAGTGTTCGTAGGTCTTTCTACCATATTACCTGCTCACAGCAGTAGACTGTGGAGGAAGATCTTAGTTCCTCTCAGACTCTCTTTATCCCAGCTGACTGACTCCAGGCAGACAAGGAAGCTCACTGCCTTCCAATGTTCCAATGGTAGCTTCAATGCCACTGGTTACAAGGTTAGCACAAGACTTGTAAGCAGAAAATTGAGTACAGTAGTGTTCATATATGAAATTAATTTGAACAGAAATGCAAAATCACATAATGGATATGCACACTTGCGAAGTTTGCAAATGTTACTGCTCTAGAAAGCACAATCAATGCACTCAAAGTACCATGGCTGTCGTTCAGAAACAACTTGACAAGCAGCAGGAGTGGGTTGGTAGGAACTTTACGAAATTCAGCAAGGACAAATGAAAAGTTGTCCACATAGAAAGGAGGAATCCCTTGCAGCAATAGGTTGGAGATTGAATGGCCAGGAAGAAGCTCTGCAGAAAGGACCTGGGTACCTGCAACCTAACACTGGGGAAGGCCAAAAGCCTCCTGAACTGTATGAATGGAAACATAGCAAACTGATTGAAATAATTCTTTTTCTCCTTATCACTTTTAAGATGGTGTGTGGAATAATGTGTCTAGTTTTGGATCCTCAAAACAAGGAAGATGTGTGAGCTGAATGAGTTCACCACAATGGATGGTGGTGGAGCATGTCACCTGAGAGATAAGCCTGAGGAAAAGCAGCTTATGTAGCCTGGAAAAAAGGTGGCTGAGGTGGAACTAACATCAGTCCCAGGTACCTGCAAGGAAGTTACTGAGAAGACAGAGCCAGATGCATTACAATGGTGCATGGTAGAAAGACAAGAGATTATAGTTATGACCTGATGTGAGAGAAGCCCAGACTGGATATAAGTAGAAATTTTCCACCATGAGGGGAGTCTTAGAAATGAGCTGCTGCCCAAAAAGAGTGTGTCCACCCTCCTCCTCTGGCATTTTCAAGACCCAACTGGATAAAACCCTAAGCAGACTGATCTGAATGCAAAGCTTGGAAGAGGGGCCTCCTCAAGAGGCAGAATATGACTAATGCACAGAGGGATCGCTTGCCAACAGCTGCCAAACTTATGACTGAAGCTCTGTTATTGCTGATAATTGCTACTTGAGGTCAATAGCAACAGCAATCTCTTCTGAACTGTGATACCAATTTGACACAGACAAGACTTGAAATCTTGAGCTTACAACAAAAAGGTATTAATCACGGTGCAAATGAGCATTTCAGTTCTTTCTGAGCAGCAATAAGGCTCATCTTGTCTCGGAACTGCTTCCTAAAAATGTGTTCAAGCTTCTCCCAGACCCTAAGGTGCCCAAAATTTTTTCAGGGGAGTGAAGGAGATCTCTGAAAAGAATTCAAGTCTAATGACAACAGGCACAGTCTTCTTAATTAACATCTATAAACTGATTACACAAAGGCTATAGTTCCCCCACACAAATATGCAAACAATTGGTTGATAACTATTAGTTAAAATAATCTATCTAATATTTTTTCATGGCAGCTGCTGCCAAGAACTATTTGAAAGAAAACCCAAAAAGAAAACAAAAATCGGCAGAAATCAGGTTCCTGATGAGTTCTCCCTAGGAGTACCTAATAAAGCATTCCTAGGAATACCATGTTGTTTTTAAAACACAATTTTTGGGAAGCTGTATCTCATGAACCACCTTTGATTAAAGTGACTTAGAATTTGACCCATAACTGATGCATGCACATCCAGTATGGCTTGTAGAAAACAGAAATTACAGTCCACAAAACTGTAAATTTTAAAGCATGTAGAACAGACATGTTAAAAATGTCTTTTTCCTCACTTCAGAGATATTCAATGTAGGTTTCTACATCTGGACCACTTGCCTAGATTACTGAACAGTTATTAAAGAAAAACTGTTATAATGCACTACTATAATGCACTAGTTCATCTAATTTCTTCTAAAGGCAAGTTAGTTAAAAGTTCTTCTAAAGTTAAAGGCTTTTCTTCTAAAGCCTAAAATGGTTAGATGATTTGTATCCCATGTCTGTTCACTTCCACTGACTAACAAGGGAGTCTAGGCAAGTAGTTTAAATGTAGATGCTTAAAGCTGGCTGAAGATAATTCTGTCCTGATTTAGAGTAAATTACATCTATGTTATCTTTCTGATAACTCTGTCAAGCCTAGGGTCTTTCAAGAGGTAACATGTCCATTGGTAAATACATGGTCACAAGAAGTTTCCATGACATCCCTTCCTATGCCAGATTATGTAGTAGCTCACATTTCTAAATACCCAAACAAAAGCATTTCAGTCAGACCATGGAGCAGTTGGCTCAAAGACTCGTTGTGGGTGGTCTCAGAAGACTGAATGTAAAACTGGAAGTATTTGAAATACAGTAAGAGCTGTGTTGTAGACCACTAAAACAATAATGTTGCAGCACAAGATATATACCTTGCATATCTTGGGTGCATGGATGTGCTGCAGGGAAGGTGTTGGGGGAATGTACAAAACGGAGAGAAAGCCCATCCATACAGTCTTTTGATGCAGAACTGAGAAAATATCATTAAACAGATGCAGATCCTGTGTCAGGTTCTGTTTTGAGGAAACATTAGATCATTTGAGTTTGGAGCCCAAGGATGAGTTAAAATGTATGCCTCAGACCAGGGGTTTCAGTTTTCTGAAGAACTACTTTGGTTTATAGTGCAGATATATCCATAATGGTGGGAAACAGGCAGAATAGAAACAAAGCCTATGTATCTACTGGTTGCCAGTTCTGTAATTATACTAATTATGTCACACATTGAGGTTTAAATTCTGTCCTAAGAAAGGAGAGTTTTACTGTTCATTTCAGTGATGTAAGGTTTTAAAAATGCCAATGCACAATAGAAAACATATTAAAGAAAAAAGTCTCAAATTTAAACCTTTCCTTTTTGAGATAGTACAGTGGTATGTACAGGCTGAGATGTTGGTTTATAGTGACAGATTGGCTGTGATTTATGATAGCTTCTTCAGACATCTGTGGTGCAGTCATTTGCCTCTGAACTAATCACCTTGTTTGCATTGAACAGAGAGAAAACACAATTCTATGGAGCCATTCATTTGGTCTTTTGTACTGATTTTGGCTGGGATAGACTTAATTTTCTTCATAATAGCCAGTATGGGGCTAGGTTTTGCATTTGTGCTGGAAACAATGTTGATAACATAGGAATGTTTTCATTATTCCTGAGCAGTGCTTGCACAGTGTTTTCTGCCTCTCACCACATCCCACCAGCGAGGAAGCTGGGAGTGCACAAGCAGTTGGGAGGGGACACAGGTGGAACAGCTGACCCCAACTGACCAAAGGGATATCCCAGACCATATGGCATCATGCTCAGTGTAACAAAGCTGGGGAAGAAAGAAAAAGGGAGGGACATTCAAAGTTATGGTGTTTGTCTTCCCAAGTCGCCATTACATGTGATGGAGCCCTGCTGTCCTGGAGATGGCTGAACACCTACCTTCACAGGGGAAGTGGTGAATGAATTCCCTGTTTTCTTTGTTTGTGTGCACAGCTTTTGTTTTCTTTATTCAACTCTTTTCATCTCAACCCACGAGTTTTCTACTTTTTACTCTTCCAATTCTCTGCCTCATTCCACCAGAGGAGAGTGAGTGAGCAGCTGTGTGGTGTTTATCTTAGAATAAGAAGAATGCTGCCTGAAGTGTGAGCTTTTCTTTATTGATGATATAAAGAGGCTGAAGTTTTTACCAGAAAAATCCTAGCCACTAAAACCAAATTGCAAATGTAAATATTTAGTTTTCTGGGATTTGTTTCCACATGTTCTGACTCAGATAATAAGAGCTGTTTATGCATATAAACAAAATAATTAGCATACCTTACCCTAATAACAAGGAACATCTGAATCCTCCTTCTGTGTCTAGCACTGCAAAAATTTTAGTTGTTTCACCCGGATCATTGGATTATCTCACTTCATATCATGCATTTTCACCTATTAGGAATTGTACACAAATAAAGCATTTTACCTCCACAGTGGAGGTCGAAACTTTTTTCTTTTTTTTTTCTTAATAAAATATCAAAGAAATAAAAAATTAGTTATATTCACTCTAGGATATATTGTAATTTAATTTCAAATGCTTCCTAACAAAGACAGCAGAACACAGTAAAAATCCATGCAGACATAGAACAGCATCTTTTCATTTTTGGATACTGTTTTAAAATCAATTATATGTGAGCAAGGGAGGCCTGAAGGTTACAAGTCAGTCAATGTTCTTTTATTAGCACTGGACTGTCTTTACAACTGAAACACATTTTAGCCACATGTCAATCATATTCTAACATCAGTCTTTTATTAGTTTTCCTTGAATTATTGCTTTCTTCTCAGTTTAAATGAAATGGAAAATTGAAATACTCTTTTACATTTTTATATTCTCCATGAGAAAATTTAGAACTAATCTAAACTAAAGCAACCAGCAATCTATCTGCTTTGTCAGTCAGTATTGACATACTGTTCAATTCCATCTGTATGCTAATATCAAGATTCAGTTCTGAAAATGTATTCTTCAAATTAAACACAAGCCAAAAATGTAGTTCTGATGTAATTCCAGTGGATAAATATGTATCATTCACAGCTTCACGAAGAGTCTTCATATTTCAGTAAGATTTTGAATTTAAAAAAAACCCCAAAGCCACAAAAATCTCCACAAAAGCTGAAGGCTGCATTTATATTGATTTTTATTCCAAGTTCAGATGTAATAATAAAGACATAGCTGCTGCATTCAATATCTGACTGAGTTTCAGCAGGATATTGAGCAGCCATATCCTTATTTTTAAAATTAATTTATAATAAGTATCTATGTCTAGATCACAAAGCTCTGGGATTTCCTTTTAAAGCAGAATGAAAAAGACAATAAGAATGTTATGTGGAAGCAGTTGCAATTACTTTTTTTCTTGTTAACTAGAAAGCAACACTCAAAGGAAGATTACCAAGTCTTCTTCACCAACAGCAGTTTCTTTACAGGAAGGCAATTCTGCCTGCAACGAACATAGAGGAAAGAAACATGTTAAGTAAACCCTATCAGTTTACTTAGATATAGATCTTAGGGGGGTTGTACCAGCTACACTTCACACAAAACAGATTGATCATAGTGAAATTCTTAATGGACTTCATGGAATGCCTGGCTCTTCTGCATTTCCAGATTTATAGGAGTCTCTGCTGGAGGTTGACTATATCCTGGGGAAGCCAGAGAGAAACAGCTGATGGCATGAATGCTGTTCTTGTGAAGGTACTCTCCAGGAAATACACTCACATATTTTTCTCTTGTCTGTTTTTGGCATCTCTCAGTGCAGTATGACTTTTCCTTTTAAAAAACAAAAATAAAAGGAGAAAACACTGTGGTTTTGTTTTTATAACCCATATGGCATTACATTAAATTGTCACAGAAAAAATGTTTAAATTCTCCTGGATGTTGGGCTTTTGACGGAAATATTCTGTGAGCAAGCCTAAAAAATCAATCAACACTGCTGCTGTCTCTGTTAGCACTTCATAGAAAAATTGAACAAGCAAAGAATAATCATTTTATCCCTATTCCTAAAAAATGTTTAAAACAGCTATTGTGTTAAAAAAAAATTATTTTCCATAAAAAATAGCATTTAAAAAGTCTAATTAAGAAGTGTGTGTGTGGGGAGAGGATACTTTTACTTTGTGTGTGTGTCTGTGTCTATGTTTGTGTGTATTTTGAGGTAGGGATACTTACCGCTCTTTAATAAAGATGCTTCTACAAGGAAAGGAAGGTGGGTTTGTACTAGTCTATAGTGCTGTTAAATGCATAGTCAGAATGCAGAGAGTAGCACCTTGAACACCAAAAGGGAAGATATTTTACACATCAGTGGTTCTGAAAGGGTTTACACAGGCTTGAGGTGATTATAGAAGCATTAAATGAGCAAGGAACTGATGAACGTGATCCAGATCATCAATAAGCAACCCAGATGTGCAGCACAAGCGTATACAGAGATTGATGAATCCTTTGAATTGGGTATGGGAAGCAGTAGGAATTTGACAGGTTATTTACTGACTGCCATAATCTTTATTACTGCTCCATGAATCAGCTAGCACAAAGTTACAGCAATAGCAGGCTTCATCTTAGGGCAGAGGCGCTACTGCTCCTGCAATGCCCTCCTGAGCTCATCTTTAGACCTGCACTCCATGCACAGTTATAAATGCAACTGTTTGCGGACCTTGTTCTAACAGAGTTTCTACCACAGTAGCTAAAGAGAAAAAGGGCAAAAGGATGGATTCAAGACAATATTGAAAAAATCAGGGAACAGAAGGGCTTAACACTTCACTCCCTGCTTAAAGCAGAGTCTATGCATGAAGTCAAAGTTCAACTATTTATTAAGTTATTTATCGTGAAGTTGTTGAGAAGTGTCCAGGCCTTTTGTGCAAGATGCTAAACACTGTCATTACCTACGCAAGACAGCTTAGTCTTCCTCTTCTGAATCTAACCAATGAGTTTAAAGAAATCACCTTCTTCAGATACTCAATGCCACCTCTCTACTGGAGGTTATAACCCTCCCAGGAGATCAAATTAAGAGTGCACATCTCGTGTGCTTCAATTGGAACTCGACTAGGAGCAGCAATAATATATGTTCTTCTGGCTGTGATGCAGGATTATGAAGGTTCAGTACAGGGCTAGTACTGATTTACTCATGCCTACAATTTATACTATGCCATATTTATCAAAGAAAACTATGAAACCTTTTCTAAGAGAGGGAAATTACTCCTACTCAGAGAGCAATTTAGACTGTACGGAAACAACCAAGTGGCATAATTCAGGGTGAGATGGAAAAATGTTTCAAAGCAGTGAGAGGTCTACAACTTGGTGTAGCAGACAACAGAAGGCTACCGAGTCCAGAGCTACACATCACAGACAGAATCATAAAAGGAGCTACCTTTCCTCTAGTCACAGAAGGACTTCTTTATAGAGACTGATGCACCAAAAAGTCTTTGAAATATCAGTCTGAAAGCTAATTGTGAGGACAAAACCTATGTGCCAGAACAGGGTGGTCACCCTTTTTATCTCTTGATTCCAAACTTCTCTTAAAATTCAACAGTTATGAAATTACAAATTTGGCTTTTGAATTTTTTTTTTGAGTTGCTCACTTAAAAGACACAGTAAATCCATTTTAAATTGCTGACCAGCATGGGGCCTTTCACATGCTCATTGCAAATTTCAGGCCACAGACTGAAAGACTATTATTCCAGCAGGATACTGCAAGTGAGACTGGTAGTCCATGCTTCTACCACAGCTGATCCTACTGTCTCAGAGTAGGTGACCCAAAGCCCAAGGGTTTTGAGGTATCTGTGTAATACTGTCTAGAGAAAAGTCATACTCCACTTGTCAAACAAGCAACTTGTGTTTGTTGGTAGTAGTTTCAGTAATGTTAATCCTGCAATTTATAGCTTGTCTTTTTAACCTACATGACAGGGAATAGGTAATACAAAGGACTTAACTTTTCATTTTGTTTGCTTGCTCAGAAAAGCATAAACTTAGTTTCTAGATTAAAAGTAAGAATTAAATCTTGGTTTCACACATAAGGGGCACAGTGCACTCATCCAGTCCACCAAAGATGGCTGTTTTGGCATTTCCATCCTGTATCCATTTGAGAAGGGGCCACAGGAGAATTTATCAGCCCCTGCCAAAACATTTCAAAGTTTGGGGTCTTTCACAGTGATGGAGAGAAACAAAGATGTCTCATTCCCTCCCTCAGGTGTGGGGGTAGAATATAAACAGGAAAGACCGTTGGGAACCTTTTCAAAAGCATGAGTTCTTTTACGAGTTAAAAGGTTTTTCAAGTACATTTCCTTCTCGTGTACTACAAAGGCCATTCAGTGGTCTTCTGAAGGGCAGAAGACATAGGGTGTCCACCAATTTAATCTCACAGACATAGTTATTTGCCACACAGCTCATTCAGATTCCTAGAGCCTTATCACCATGTAGTCATGTGCAGATCACTGTACTGGGTCTGGCTGATGTGGGATTAACTTTCTTTACTGTAGCCTGCTTGTTTTAGATTTGTTACCCTAACTGTGTTGGTAACACACCAGTGTTTTGAATATTGTTCAACAATGCTAGCACAGCATCAAGGCTTTCTCTTTTTTCCCACTCTTCCACAAACAGTGAGTAGGCTGGAGGTGTTGAAGTTAGGAGGGAGAGCACTTGAAAATTTGACCCAAATTGGATAAAGGAATATTCCCCATTGGCTTTTGGCTGGATTCAACTCATAACTACTATGAAGATGCACAGCAATAGCCTTGCCTGTTAAAAATCATCATTAATCATTTAGAATTATACAACTCAGTCTTACAAGTTAGAGTTAGCAGACAAATTAATTCAAGCATAAACAAACTGGCTTGTTTTGCTCATCTGACTTTTGCAGGAAAAATCATTCTAAAACGGATAATGTAAAGACTTGGTGACAAATAAAAGAGATTCAATGGAAAATGAACAACAGCAGAAACTTCACATTTAAGAGGTGGATGACAGGATATTTCCATTCAATTACATAGCCAGCTACTCTGAAGCATTTTGTTTCCAGCAAACAAAAGATAAAAAGATTTCATAAAAGTGTTGATAGAATAGTGTGTTAAAATAAAGAGGTAAATATTCTAGGTATCTGTAAGAGGAAAAGCCTCTCATTTGATCTGCCAACACTGAAAGAAAATACGCAAGTGAAAGATCAGATGATAAGATGCAAGGAGGAGAGAGTTTTCATAATCGCTGTTAAAACTGATTAAATCAAGTAAATATAGTACAAAATAAATTGTGTACCAAAGTGCAGTTGAAAAAAAAAAGTATATTAGACATGAAAAACAGAACATTTAAATCTCATTTTTTCTTCTGTGTAGATAAAATTGCTCATTTGTAAACACATCTTGCAAGATATTTAGTGTCTCTAAGACACTCCAATGGAAGTGTCAGGGAGCTTCACTTTAAATGGTAGAGCCTTTCAGGAGGACTAGAAAAAAGTAAAGGAACCCACAAGACAGTGGGGTTTTTTTGTAGAAAACAAATTGCATAATAATTGCTAATGAGTGCATGTAAATAAGGGAGAAAAGATCAAAGTCTGGAATGATGCTGAAGGGCTTTAACAATTGGATCTCTCCCATGATCCATGTAAACATGAGCTGCAATTATTGGCAAAATAAATCACTTGTTTACAGTCTTTTGAGTTACTCTATGAAGGAGAAAAGTTATTTCAAGAACAAACTGTCTTTGACTAAAACATGTCAAAGGCAAGTATTTTGTCTTTTTTTGGTGGGGCCGTGTGGAAAGAGGGAAGCAAGAACATTGAATGCATATATTTATGGCTGTTACCCCATATCATAGCTGAATAGGTGAATTCAGCCTTTCCAGTAAGAACACCCAGAATAAGGTGCTTTACATTACTTCTTGTAATAAATACATGTAAGGAAAACTTGTAAAAATTGAAAGAAAATAATTTCCCTGGGAAAGGAGTGCCTCTGAGGACAATACAGACTTCCTCCTTGTCCAGAGGCTCTTGCAGGAGGCTGTTGAAAGACAGCAAAGCAGCAAGAGCCAGTGTCCATTTCACATTCAACATTTGGGGAACAATAAGTGTATTATGAGTAAAATCACCTTCTTACTGTCACCATATACTTCTTATACGAGGGAACCTTCTTATAAGGGAACCTAAATCTAGCAGACTTCAGTACCCAGATTTCTACTCTCCAGTGTTTTCTGATGTTCCTTTTTGTAGGTCCAGGCAGTAGGAAGGTTGGGCATACATTCTACAGCAATAGATACAAATACACATGTAGATACGCACACACACACACACACACACACACACACACACACTATATACAGAAAAAATCAACAGAAATAGAGAACATTATCTTTACTGGTGCCCACATAAACACCAACAGCAGTCACAAAAACTTGAGCAGCACAGCACAGATACATTTGTCCTCTCCAGCTGATACAGCCTGAAGTTCACTAGCAGGCAAAAGCATACCCTTCTGTCGCATTCCACTATGGGGAACTGTGGGGAGTTCTTTTAAGACGGATGGTCCGGGACAAAACTAAGTCAAGCGAGACAAATATTATAACTGAGAACCGTTTATTGAAAACAAAAAGTGTGTACTAGAGAGTAACAGAAAGGACAGAAAACGAGGAAAGAAATGTGAAAACAATGGGGGGTGGGGGGGGAGGGAGAGAGAGAGACAGAGAGTGGGGGAGACAGGAGGAAAAGCGGGCCTTACCACCAGAGCCTTCGGGCTGTGCAGCTGAGGTCCAGCCGGCAGGTGCTGTGCGCTGTCCCCGCCGG
>VZRJ01005582.1:2025577-2050450 GCA_013397565.1 Ptilonorhynchus violaceus
CTTGGTGGTCTCCTGCTGACTGCCAAGTCCATGGGAGACATGAAATGGCTGCCAGACAAAGTCTCCCTAGAGACAGGGCCTGCCTCCATCTTCTCCCAGTTGCCTCCTTCATGAAGCACAGCCCCTCAACAGTGGTTGTGTGGTGGCAACGATACAGAAAGGAAAAGAGAGAAAGAGAGTTTGAACAACCTGCTCCGCCGCTGCCCTGCCGACGCCGCGTTCCGAGCCGCTGGTCGCCGCGACGACCCGCTGCCTCGGGGGTGCGGATAGGAACAGAGGCAGGGAAGGAGGAGGACCGCAGGGAGAAAAGCAAGTCGGGGGTGGGGGAGGGGGGAGGGTGGCGAGCGAACCTGCGGGCAAACCTCCACTCCCAAGAAGCTAAAAACATGGCAGGGCCCTTGTGGTGCAGTTGACTGCTTTTATGTGCTTTTTCCTGGGCATCCGGGCATCTGTCCCTCCTGCAAGGGGGGTTGGCTTGCAGCCCAGTCCTGATTGGCTGTCAGGCACCATCTCCGCAGAGACAGGGCTCTTCTCCATTTTCTTAGCTGCCTCTTGCACATGGTAATCTTATAATGTTGAGGTATACACAGAAATTGAATTGGTTCCTCTCACCTTCCTCTCTTGATCCATGGTCACATTCATATTCTTAGGTCTCTTGAACTCTAGATTAGATCTTAACTACATTCAAGATCCATGTCAATGCCCTGTTTCTCATTTCCTAGTAGTAGTAGTAGTGGTAGCATTAGTAGTAGTAGTAGTAGTATTAATTTCAGGGTCTTCTGATCCACGACATTGTTTTATTACCTGCCATTTATGTCTCATGTGTCTGGGTGTTTAGTTATTCTCCTCTCTTTTGTTTTCGTTTTTTACCCAATATACTGGCAAATATATATGTCTGTGTTTTCTAGGTATCTTCAAATCCTTTATACCATACATATATTTTCACAGTTTCTGGTGCGACATCTAGTCGTTAAGGGCTAAACATGCAACTTAGTCATTCAGCTACTGGCTTAGAACACATAGAGCCAACTGCAGTGATTCACTTACTTAATAAGTAATTTTTTTAATATAAAATACTGATAGCGTTTAAAACTGGATGTGAGTTTAATTATTTACACATTTAGACACCAGTTCTCTTCTTTTATAAGTACTGTGACAGATTACAAGACTAATTTTTGTCTTCAAGGCAGAGAGTTCACAGACTATGATGATTAAAGTCAGGAAAGTAGAAGAGTTGAAAGATTAATATTTAAATATTAATATTAAGTATCAGGTTGCAAATTAGCTATTTGCCCATGCAATTGATCAGATAATTACATTCATAGTTTGCACAGGTGAAACACTGCTATTTGTGGATTCAGCTAAGAACAATTTTTTCTTCTCTCTGGCAATCAGAAAGTATGGAAGAGTTGTTATGGCACATTTTGCTGGCTAAGTTCTGCTACATGTAGCCTTTCATGTTCAATTTTCTGCGTATGGTAAAAGTGATTGATCTTGGGAAGTCCAGCTATGATGCTTCATTTTGTTTTGCTTTTTATGTGAAAAGTAAAGTGAGAAAAGTAGTAAAGCAGGTATGAAATTTGGAAGGGTTTTGCTATCAGCCTAAGTATCTCATTAAAATTATTTCTTGTGTTCAGGTTGCTTCTTAGAAGATAGACATTTGAGCTAGACTGAAAACTGTAATGGCCTTACTGCTGTTTATCCACCTGTATGACAACTGTGTATGCATGGGCTAATTTATGCTTATGCCTTGATTCCTTGTCACAAGTTAACCTCTCACTGCATTTTGCTGACATTCTCAAAATAATTACAGTGAAATTACTTGCAGCTCCTACTGCTGTGACTTGCCTCCTGAAATGGAAACTAAAATCCAATCCTGACTTTAGAGGTGGCTGTCTCTGCACTCATTTGGGACAGCAAATTCAACAAGACTGTTGTCTTGTGAATCTAGATTTACTTTTAAAAGCTGGATGGAATTAATCTGCATCCCATCACTAGCTTTTCTCAGATAGAACTCAATTCTGCAAAGGCCTTGGAAACCCTTGACCGCTTATGAACCACTTGGCAGTAATATTAAAAACCTTTTCGTGTAAATGTGTCTTTGGAATCACTGTTCAAAGATAAAAGAGGAACCAAACAAACCAGAGTTCACTGCAAAAACTTCTGCGGGTGACATAATAAAACGTACAGAATTGTGGGGTTTTTTTGGGGATGGAGGCTATTCTTAGAGTATGACATTCACTGTCATGTTTGAAGCAGAGCTGTCAAAACAAATGTGTCAGGTCATGCATCGAGTGGTTTATCTCTGTGGAAAACATTAGAATAGAGAGGACTGTGGTCTCAGAGATAGGCTAGTAATTAGGTATTGATTGCTTTTGCTAACACATTGTGTACAATTCTAAACAAATGCAAGATCATTTCTGACTCCTTTCTTTTAAACCCAGATATTTGTCAGTGCATTCGTTTGAAAGATTACAAAATATGAAGCAATTTTTACAGTTGATTCACTTGGGCTTCAATTGATTTAGCTTCTATAAAAATCCTCCATTTGAAGGGAATGTCAAAAGAATGAGCAGTATCTCAGCTCCTCTCCACAACCAGGATTTTACTTTACATTACAGAAAAACAACAACTGTCTTGCAAGGGAGTAGAGAAACTGTCCCTCCTTAAAGCTGCAACAAAATTTTGAGACCTTGTGGTTGTATCCTGAGTTTAGCTTATTGTAATGTGAAGATCTAATCAATCCTCATTCTTATTTCTACCTTGTGGGTACAGTTAATGGAGGCAGACAAAGGGTACATTGTGATGTAAGCGCCTACTCTATTCTCTGAATGCACAAACAGCCCTGTAAATGACATTTATGAGTACAACTGCTCCCTTTGCTGTGAAGAAATGATGTTCTGCATCTTCTGAGATGAACCAGGTTGCAGACAACATATGGGATAACTCAGATCAGAAAGTGCAATAGTCTCCAACTCAAGTTCGAGCACAGTGAAGACAACTGCTCCTTAGTGATCTCCAATCACACATATAGAGACCATCTCAGAAGAGGATGGTCAACACAGCTAAAAATCAAGCTTTTGTTTGGTTTGGTGGGGTTTTTTGGTTTGTTTTTTTTTTGTTTCATTTAGAAAGAGGCAAATGTCATAGTGTTTCATAACTGTGCACCATGGCAAACAAGTCCCCTGAAACTCCTGCTCTCTACCTGCTTTCTTGACTGATGAGTTGTCTCTTGAGGATCAACATACACCTATCCTTTCAGCATTGATGAGTAATACTGTAAAGAGTGGTACAGAGTGCATCATTTGCCACCCATAATCCCACCTACATAGAGATAGTAGTAGAATCAAGGTTTCACTCGGAGCCAGAGCTAAGAATATTGCTGGAATCTATTATAATGTTTAGCCCACCAGAGAATAAAGATTATATCAAGCTGAAAGTTATACAAATATGTTGAAAACAGGATTAAAGGAAAAGGTGAACAAGATTTATAGTTTATTTTAATTTCCCTTTACTTATTTCTTCTGTAGTCTCTACCTGTGGTAATTCCTAAACCTCTTTCAGATATTGTTGTGGTTTAACCCCAGCTGACAACTAAGCACCACACAGCCACATGCACAGTCACCCCTGCTGGAATGGTGAAGGGAATCAGAAGACTAAAAGTGAGAAGTCTCGCGGGTTGAGATCAAGGCAGTTTAATAGGTAAAATAAAAGCCATCCATGCAAGAAAAGCAAACCAAGGAATTCATGGGGAGGTGGGTGTTCAACCATCTCCGTGAATGCAGGGCTCCATCACATGTAACTGTGACTTGGGAAGACAAATGCTGTAACCCTGAATGTCTCTCTCTTACTCCTTCTTCCTTCAGCTTTATATGCTGAACATGATGGCATATGGTCTGGAATGTCCCTTTGGTCAGTTAAGGTCAGCTGTCCTGGCTGTGTTGCCCCCCAACTTCTTGTACACTACCAGCCTCCTCGCTGGTGGGGTGTGGTGAGAAGCCTTGATGCTGAACAAGCACTGCTCAACAAAAATGAAAGCATCTCTGTATTATTAACCCTTTTTTCAGCACAAATCCAAAATAGCCCCATACCAGCTACTGCGAAGGAAGTTAGCTCTATCCCAGCCAAGACCAGCACAGGCATGTTCTTCTTCATTGCTATGTTCTTTTATGGAGACAAATGGATGCTGAAGGTTTGGGCTGTCTTACTGTTTGCATTCAAACAAGGTTGTCGCTCTGAAACAATGCATTGATTGGTGATTGACCATGTAAAGAGTCTTTTAAAACAGATGAAGGGTAGTTGTGACTTTGTTTGCAACATGTGGCTTTCCATGATACCTTGAAATATAAAGGACCCAGTGTTCCTTCCAATTAACTCAAAAGCAAAACTCTCATGGACTTAAAGGTCAGCAAGATCAGGCCCTAATTTACCAACACTTGTAAGTCCCTGATTAAATTTTAAAAGTCCAGATGCTAAACTGATTTGCAAGCCTTTGATATTCTGCTGAAGTCAGTGTACAGGTTGGCAAACTGGTTTTTTGGCTCTTCATTAGGATCATGAAAATCCTCTAGCTGATCGTGTCATCTTTGCCTTGTCATGCAGAATTCCAATCTGTGTTCCAAGCTTGTCATGTAATGTCTTTTTTTCTCACATCCATCTCTTTTCCCTGCAGATGAAAGTAATTTCTGAATATCAGAAAGTTCTAGTTAAAGAACAGGACTTCAAATATATATTCCTAGGTGTAAAACACTTGAATCATCACAAAGGAATGCAGAAAACAAATTAACTGCAGGAAGTACCTATTAAAGAGAAACTGAAAGCTCTGAACACCTTGATTATCTGCAATAAAAACTTCGTTGCTGTGCAGTATGAGAAAACAGACAAATTAATTACAACTATATACATTAATAACAATATGATAATAATAATGATGTTGCTGCCTGCTTATATCAGTTTACTTATCTACTTTCAGATGCATTTTCCCATCTGAACAAGTAATTAGGTGCAAATTTGCAAGATTTCAATACAAACATTTAAGAAACCTGAGACATCGACATCAGAACTGATATTTTCTACAAACTAACACTAAGTGAGGAGAGTTTTTTGATATTCTGATTCGAGACAACAAAGTTTTAATGCTCGTAAACCCATTTTACTCGTCTATAGAGATATTCACATTTACATTCATGTATGTATTAATCTCATCTGTGTCTGGACTAGAAAGTGCCTCCATGGCACACAGATAGTATATGGAGCGGGCCCCACGATCACAGAATCATTGAATCAAAGATTCTCAAAATCACAGAATGTTTAGTGCCAGAAGGGACCTCTGGAGGTCATCTAGTTCAACCCCCTCTGCTAAAGCAGGTTCACCCAGAATACATTGCACACGATTGCATTCAGGCAGGTTTTGAATATCTCTAGGAAGGAAACTCCACAACCTCTCTGAACCACCTATTCCAGTGCTGTGATGCTCTCAAAGTAAGGAAGTTTTCCTCATATTTAGATGGGATTTACTGCATTTCTATCTCTGTTGAATCTCAAGAGCAAATCTAGCCCAGATACAAAGAATTTCTTGCTATAGGAAACAAAGAAAAGAGTCTTATGGACAAAATAAAAGAACAGCGTGCAGGAGTGGTTTTGTTGTACAACCACTAACAAAATGCTAGTTAAGAACATACAGGAATCTTTGCACAGGGTGACACCTCCATAAGGAACGAAATCTCTTATTAGTCCATACAATGACATACCAGGAGCCTCTGTTGCAAACATCTTTGCAATGATTTCATCAGACAGAATGGGTAACAGTCCAAAACCAATATCCTGCCAATTCCTGACACCCATCTGCCCTGTGGTCCTCTGTGAGTACTCCGCAGCAAGTGTGATCCATCACTGTTGAGCACCTTAAACAATATACAAAACATCTCCTGCCCTTCTGTGTACAAAACACTGTCCTACATGACTCTATCTGCATCTCCAGCAAAGTTTTTGCTGAGTAGCTACAAGTGTCCTGTCTAAGTTTGCTCCATTATACAGCAGAAACATTTTGGGCATATCTCTGAGATGGTCAAATTCTCCACCCAACTCACAGAAGGATAAAAATGTGTTGCGGTGGCTGAGCCTGGTAGGGCCAGCCACAGGAGTGGCCAAGGAGCCAGAAAACCCAGGTGCAGTAGAAGACTGCTGGTGGGAAGGCTCCGAGGTCTGGGATCTCCCCCATAGCCATGGTGAGGAGGAAGGTGTCCCCCATCTGGCCTAACAACACTATGTTAACGTTCCCCTATTTGGTTGGCCTATTGGCCTGTCAGTCTCTGTACCCTTTCATGGTTATGTTCCAGAACCTTCTCCCTTAATCAACGCCTCATTTGTCCCTGTCCCTTGGTCCTCCCCTTGCCCTTCCCTATTGGTTATTGTACTGTAACCCCACCTTCTCTCCACCCCCTGGCCCTCAACCCATTGGTCCTTGGTGTACTCTATATAACCCTGGACGCTCCGTTGTTCTGTGCTTCTTTTTCCCTGAACCCTTCATGGAATAAACCTGTTTTGTGGAATACCATAAGAAGACCCCCTCCAACTCTTTGCCTCCGGCTGTACGCTTCTGTGTGTGAGTGAGTGCCTGCGCGTCCACCTGCGCACGTGGGATGGGGTGTTGGCCGTGCAGCTGCACCGACCAGCGGCCCCTGAGAGGGACGCTTGGTGACGACCACGGCATTCCTATTCCACCGACCGCCGCACACCGCGTCACGGCACTGCCGAAAGCAGGGTGCTTTTGGGAAGGTCGCGGCCCGTACCATCTAGCCCCGTTGCAACAAAAATGGTGTCTATTAATTGCTCTGGAGACAGCAGGGACTACCTGAGATGATCTCCAGGCCAGTCCAAAATTCTTACTTGAAGAACTCTTATAGCCACTAGTCAAATTCTTTGTTGTGACAGTGGCTATGAATTCAGTCTCAAATTCATTGCCCATGCACATATTAACAGGGAGTTCCTGAACAACCATGAGAATAGAGACATTTCTGATCCAAGTATGTAGAAATCGGTCTCTTATGTCTAGGTTACATTTGTTCGAGGGTGAATTTAGATGACCATCAGTCATTTTCAATTCCCTCCAAATTTCCTTCTACTTCTACTACTAAGAGAAACTGTCTGACTGCTCAAGACCAAAGAGAAATCAACAAATTACTTTATAATTTCTGAATATTGGAAGGGCTGGATCCTACATCTTCCTCTGACGTTGCTTTGTTGTTGTTTTTTTGCCCTGAGCTGTCCTTAGGCCTCGTGAATTCCTCTATGTGCATACATGGTTGCACTGTGGTAGAATAGTTAGGTTTTGGTGGGTTTGGCAAGACATATGGGTTTCTTTATCAGCTTTCTATGAAGTACAACAGAAGTGAAGTTTGGGGTAAACAGACATCCGGCAATAGAACCCAAACGGGCACAAGCTCAGGAGTAAAATTTACTGCAGGTCTCCTTCATAGTAACCTGTCATATTGTGTATAGAAGCTAGAAGACTATCCACAAGATTGTCCTCTGCTCTATCCTGTTCCATTTGGTAGAATGTGAACCAAAAAAACAAACCCAACAAACCAAACAAACCAAAAAACAAGGGGAAAACAAACGAACAAAGAGAAGAAAAGCAGTGCATTTTCCTTTATACACCTAGTATCTGTAGATCATATCTTTAGGGTGATAAATTAAGAAAATATAGAATTCTTTCATATCTTTTGTAATTAACCTGTTTTCTGTCAGAATATATTTCTCTCAGCAAATTAAAATATTTTGCTGCAACATTTTATCATAATTTATGGGAGAATATTATCAAAGTTTCATTACAACTTTATTGGTCCAATATGTATGAAATATAGTATATTTGAGTGATGAAGGCAAAACAAAAATTTAAGACTTAATCCAAACAAAATCCCCCAGCAAGATAAACCACGTATTTGCTTCACAGAAAAAGAATAAATTAAATACTTTTAACTTTCCATCCCAGTTTAAAATGAAAGAGCATCTTAATACCTCACAGTACAGTGCTGAATTTTGTATTCCAGTCAGTTCAACCACAGCATTTCTTTTAGAGGCCTATAGATTGTCTAACTAGGACTGCTCTATCAAGAATCTAAGCTTTTACATTTGGAAAAAGGAGAATAAATCAAACTGAGAGAATACCTGACAATGTTTTTTTATCTGCTTGCAAGTTACAAGTGATAGCATTTCTTCTCATTTATAGACAGAACAGCTGGAATAAACCAATGTTAGTTTTTGGTATTGAGTCATACATTTCAAATAACTTTATTTCGGTTACTTTTCCACAAGTTAAAAGTAATCTAACAGACTAGCAGTTGTATAATGATGGATTCATTAAACAGTCCTGCATTTTTTCAAACTGTGGCCTTGAAATCAATGGGAGTTGGATCAGGCCCTAAATCAAACCAAAATTTTACAAACATTTCAGAGGATGTTGCAGTTTCACATTTGTAAAATAAGTGGAAACTCTAACTTCAAGACAGCAGTTTGGGAGTTGAAAGTTTGATTGAAATGGGGAACTTTCAACTAAGTATTTTCACTGGGGTAATTCAGCAGTTAGCATTACTGTTGGAGAGCTTTATGAAACACTTTTGACTTTGTAATATCCTTTTATTTTATGTGATTAAAAGGGAGTCTTTTAATTTGTGGCATCTCAGGAGTATTGTATTTACCTACTTAAGGTCAAATAGATAATTCTGTGTGTGAGTCAGGGTGAAAAGGAAAGGATTTGTGGGGTTTTTTTCCTCTCTTTTCTATAATCTTCCTGCTGCAGGAACTCTTTTTGATTCAATAATGACATTTGGTGGTAATCCCGGAGGAATAATAATTTTGCCTGAAGACTAAACCGAGTGAGTGGTGATCTCCCTTGCTGTCAATGACCTATAGATGACATTTTGCACCTAATTAATTAGATGTCTTTCTTTCGAGAGAAATGGCGAATCATGCATAATTAGAAAAGGCATCAAAGTTGGAGCCATTGGCTCATTAATCTAATGGAGCTAGCCTGTGGCACTTAAAGACCATTTGTATTGCTCCTGATGTTTGTGCTACTTTATGAGCAATTAGCGCTCTGTATAAGACTGATTCTCTTGATAGTTTTCATTTTCTTTACACTCAAAGAAAATATTTAGATTAGTTTACAATATAGTACAAGCTATAACCTCTAACACTTATAAACATTCAGATAGTAGTGATTTACAATATGGGCAAAAATTACCTGGAATCTAACACTGATTTTTCTTTTCTTTAGGCTAAACAAAGAACAGGAAAAAAACCAAACCTTCATAATGAACTGCAGAATTCATAAACAATAAAGTTAAACAAATCATACATTCAAGGAAATTACAAGTTCTGTTATGTATTTTTGGTGGTTTTTTCAGTATGAGGAGTGATAACCTCAATATTCAGTAGACAGTCCTTCTGTGTGAGAGTAAAAAGGGTGCTCTACTTATCTTTCTTCTAAGTTGCTTAATATTAATTAAATTTTCTATTTTAACAGTATTTTTTAAATATATCTAAAGATTTAAGACATACTGAATTTTTATAAAGAAGATTCATTTGCAGTCTTTCTGGAGCCAGTCTATTCTCAACACAAGGGTACCGGAAGTTTAAATTTCGTTTTCCACCTACTACTTGCCAGATTGGTCTATAATCCCTGCTAATTATTTCTCTAGAGACTCTGACTACTTTAGCTTTTCTAGGATTTGTTCCTGTAGAATGCCTGGTTGTTTCTTACTATAACCATGTCGCACAGAAAATAATCCATGAAAGGTGAAATGTGCATTATCATGCCATGCAACATGCTTAAAAAGACATCCAGCAACAGCTTCAGAAAATTAGACATCACTAATAGTTCCACATTTTAATTTATACTAAACCATTAATCACATGCCTGGGCTGTTCAACATACACATATGGATATGACCATGAATATATTTTGGTGTGAACATCTTACATATGCTATAGCTAAACAAGTAAGTGTATATTTTCCAAAAAAAAAGGCTAGCCAAATATTAACCTTAACTAAAACCTAAAATATCTATTTTGTCTTTCATCTTTTTTGTACAATTCTACTTCACCACGAATGTAAAGTCTACTAAGAGGCTTTACATACAAGTTCTCGCTGAATCAGAACACATTTTGGAAATCTTGTGGTTTATGAATTTGTGCTTAAAATTTAGTAGTGACACCTAAAATTCCCCCAGGCTACATAACAACCATATAACTGTAGAGAATCATAGAATTGTTAATGTTGGAAAAGACATTTAAGATCACCAGGTCCAACTGTTAACTCCTAACACTGCAAAGTCCACCACTAAATGCTAAGATGTTCCTAAGTGCTACATCTACATGTCTTTTAAATACTTGGGTGATGAAGACTCAATCACTTCCCTGGGCAGCCTATTCCATAAGCTAGGCAAACCTTTTGGTGAAGAAATTTTTCCTAATATCCAATCTAAACCTCCCTTGTAGCAACTTGAGGTCATTTCCTTGTCCTGCCACTTGTTACCTGGGAGAGGAGGCCAACCTCCACCTGGCTACACCCTCCTTTTAGGTAATAGTAGGGAATGATAAGGTCTTCTCTCAGCCTCCTTTTCTCCAGACTAAACTACCCCAGCTCCCTCTGCCACTCCTCATAAGACTTGTGCTCCAGACCCTTCACCAGCTTCATTGCCCTTCTCTGGACATGTTCTATCACCTCAATGTTATTCTTATCGTGAGGGTCCCAAATCTGAACACCAGCTTTGAGGTGCAGCCACACCAGTGCAGAGTACAAGGGGATTTTTACTGCCCTAGTGTTGCTGGCTACTCTATTTCTGGTATAACATACAACTATAGCTTTATAGTTTTACAATTTTTAGCCATTGAACTTATTCTCACTATTTGGGTCCATACTCCATTATTTTACTGAATAGCTATGTCTGTACTGAGAAAATTGCTGGCAAACCAATTTGTCAGTATGTCTAGACAGTTAAAAGAATCCTTGTCAAAGTTTTGATCTGGGTCAAGTATCAGCCTCCCAAAGAGGTTTAAGCCAGCACGCTATATTCAAAACTGTTCTCAAGTGCACTTGTTTTAGAAGCTTAGAGATTTTAACACTGTGAATATAGCCAAACCATGCCAATTAACTGTAGAACTAGGAAACAGATCTCTGACACTCTTCTGTTTACTAGTAGGGTTTTAGCTCTTTATTTTTGTGTGATAAGAATTTGTGCTGGGCTATACAGGATAGCCATAAAAAGTAGAGACTTAGATGTTAACCTTTGTTCTCCACCAAGACTGTAGCTTATAAATCAATAATCCAGACTCTGCCTGCTTGAGCTAGCAGGGATTCTAAGATGAATGCGGGGTAGTCTTTCCTCCATGTGATCTTAGCCATCCCTCATTGGCTCATTTATGCTAATTTGCTGACTCTCACTTCATCTCCTTTCTCGTTCTGAGAAATTTAGTCCTCTTCTGCATCTGTACTCATGGCCATGCAAAATGTCCACTGCACTTTTCTTGGCCCAGTCTCTTTGTTCTATGGAGAATCTCCACAGACGTTCTTATTTCTGTGTTCCTCTTTGCTTCTTTTGTTCCCCAGTTGCTGTTCTTGCTTCCCACTATTTAATGTACTGGGTTTGTGTGGCCACGTTTTGGTAGCAGGAGGGTGGCTACAGGGGTGTGTTTTGCGAGAGGCTGCCAGAAGCTTCCCCCATGTCTGACAGAGCCAATGCCAGCCAGATCCAAGATGGACTCACTGTTGTCCAAGGCCAAGCCAATCAGAGATGGTAGCAGCCTCTCTGTGATAACATACTTAAGAAGAAAACCAAGTTATTATGCAGATGTAATTGCACTCAGAGAAGTGAGAATATGAGTAGAACAACTCTGCAGACACTGAGTTCAGTGAAGAAGGGGGATGAGGTGCTCCAGACATGGAAGCAGACATTCCTCTGCAGCCTGTGGTGAAGACCATGGTGAGTCAGGCTGTCTCCCTGCAGCCCATGAAGGTCCGTGGGGGTGCAGAGATCCACCTGCAGCCCTTGGAGGAGCCCCGTGCCAGAACATGTAGATGCTCAAAAGAGGGCTGTGACCTTGTGGGAAGCCTGTGCTGGAGCAGAGTCCTGATAGGGACCTGCTGACTCATGGAGAGAGAAGCCCATGCTAGAGCAGGTTTCCTGGCAGGACTTGTGACCCTTGTGGGGGACCCCACACAGGAGCAACTTGTTCCTGAAGGACTGCATCCTGTGGGAAGGCACCCATGTTGGCATAGTTCATGCAGAACTGTAGTCTGTGGAAAGAGCTCACTCTGGGGAAGTTCATGGAGAACTGTCGACCATGGGAGGGATCCCATGCTGGAGTAGAGGAAGGACTCCTCTTCCTGAGCAGTGGCAGAAATAACCTGTGATGAACTCTCTGTCTCCCTGCACCACTGTGAGGGACAATGTAGAGCCCAGGAAGGGAGGATTAGAGAGAAGGTGGTTTTGAGATTTGTTTTACTACTCATTATCCTGCTCTGATTTTCATTGGTAGTAAATTCAATTAATTTTCCCAAGTTGAGTCTGTTTTGTCCATGACAGTAACTGGTGAGTGAGCTCTCCCTGCTCTTATCTCAACTCATGAATATTTTGTTATATTTTCTCTCCCCCATCTGGTTGTGGAGGGGAGTGATAGAGTGGCTTTTGGTGGGTACCTGTGTCCAGACAGTGCCAATCCACCACAAGTCCATCTTTGTTCCTTCATACAGTTTCTTTCTAATGCTTTTAGTCTATTAAATCATGAGTGAATGACTAAGCATCAAGTTTCTCTCTACTGCTTGCTCAAAGGTTTTCTGAGACCATTGAGAAAACTAGAAGAAAATAAAAAAAATCCACACCCATCTTTGTCTTCTTGCACTTCAGTATTTAATATCTCCTGTTCCCTCTTTCCTTTTTTCATTTTTCCCCCCTATTCTCCCTTTCTTCCTTTCCCCCACCCCTTTTTTCCCTTTTTCCTTCCTCTTCTCCTTCCCTTTCCCTTTCTCTTTTTCCTTACCTTGCCCTGTGTTCACAAGCAAAAAGATCTTTTTTCTGTCTAAAAGTGGTTTCTCAGTCTGATTTAAATGCCTGGTAACACAAAACACTGCTCGATATTTACAGGCTACTTATTTTAATGCAACAGTAAATTAAATTGATATGTAAAATGCATATGAAGTAAACTGCCAGCAGTATCTGTTTCCTTCAGGCTGCAATAACTCCTGTATGAATTGTTTTTTGCCCCAAATCTCTCCTCAGTCTTTGGATTGCTTTGGAGGCTTGCTCTCTTGTGGATGTAAATAAATGATGACTCATTAATAGACTGATGCAAACAAGTGTCTTTTACAAAGGAACAGAACTGAAAACTGTGCTCCTTGATCCTGACATGTATATATAGCAGTAATGATACTGAAATAGGTACAGGTATTTTTGGAGTGAACAGATCTTTATGCCATAGTTCATTCTGACTGTATTCCTACTGCAAACTTCTGAAATGTACATTTACCAGTGTCTTGAGTGACATCTCCTGGAGAAAGTAAACATAGTCATTCACAGTAATTTGCTAGTGAACTGTGACAAGAGATTTGTAGGTTTCATTCCTGCAATTCTGCTTTTGGAAATGGGAGATTTATGCAGCAATTTTATTTCCTTTTCAAGCAAAGCTGAATCAAGATGCAGAGATTTTCTTCCTCCCTCAATAGAGCTAGGTAAGTTGACTCTAGGCCCTTGTCTGGTGACATAGTAACAACCATAAAATAGTGTAACAATTTATCCTTATAATTACATCTTTTGACTAGATGTGTCATGAGAATCATGTAACCTTACTCTTCTTTCAAAGGCACTGGGGTAAATCAGAAGAGACTCTTCAGAAACCCACGGAGCAGAGCCTGACAAAACTTGTCTAAGGAAAAATTGGGCCAACGCACTATGAAGAATGAACAGATGATATTAATGTAATCTGGAAGGAAGGGATAACTTCTCCCCATGCTTTGGTCTCCTGAACTCTCTGGGTATGCCTTTCTGAATTATGCAGTGCACAGTAAAACTAATGCAGCATGGTTTACAGCTAGAAACCGGATTAAATAAACATGCTGCCAGGAATAATGTATATTCCAGCAACCAGGTTAGCTAAACTAAAACAAACCTTGATATTTCGGTACTGTGCACCAAGGACATGTACATAAGGTGAGAAGTGGTAACAGAAGGGACAGTTCTTCCATTTCGTGTGCTCACAGAAGGCAAAAGAAGATTTAAAAAATTAATCACAATCATTAATCTCTCAACTCGTCTCTTAGATTTCAATTTCATTTATTGATCACAAACCTGAAGATAAGTTCTTTCAGAAAAAATATGATTGATTGTTTTATTTAACTGTTTGTATTATTTTCATAGACCTGTTGCATACTGCTACAGGAGGACTAGATGATCTCCAGAGGTCCCTTCCAACATCAAGAATTCTGTGATTCTGTGAAAAAAACAGGCAAACCTGAGATATGAAGAAGATGTATATATAGTAATATTAGCACTTACATGGAACTGAAGAAGACGGAAGAATATATTAGTGCAATAACCCTTAAATTATCAAGAGAATTCTGTAATAAAATCTCTCTTCTTCCTCCCCCCCGCCCCCCAAATGAGACCACAATAATTATTCATGGTCACTGATCTATCACAGAGGATAACTTTGGTTCTAGTCTTTGTTCTGAGCCCCTACTTCACCTTATTCAGAATAAATGCTCTCATACAATAAACTGACTGAAGAGGAGTCAGAAACTAAATCTTTGTTCATTACTAGCCTCTAGAACATGCATTCACAGAACATTCAAATGAATCAAATATATCTAGGTAATTCCATATAATTGAAAATATTCCTAACAGATCTAATAATTTTTTTTTATAGTTTCTAAGTCAAATAATTGTTCCTTCTGTAGTTATCTAGACAGAATCACATATACTGAATTACACAGACATTACAGGATTTTACATGGCCATTGTGTTTCGACTGAAGTAAGTGAAAAAGCCCAATTTTCTTTTATGTCGTGTCTGCTCCATTTATGTTACTGCACAGGAACAGGATCAAGTGCTGGCATGGGTTTTGATGTAGAAATGGATCACCTTTCATTTAAACGTGGCTCATTTCTTGTAAAGTTTTTCAGATTGTTCCATAGAAGATGAACACTAGTAAGATTTATTATTTAAAGTGACTCCATTAGCTAAATTCACCATTTTAAAACAAGTCTGAGTCACCACTGCTTTCTATAATTTTTATTTTTGTTGTTGTCATGCCAGTCTGAGAGCACAATATAGACACTTTAAAAGGTTTCAGAAGCAGACAGCATAAGTTGCCTCCAAAAAAATCTTTGCTGGCCAAGTGTAGTATCAAAGCATACTACATTATAACTCACTGCAGTGCAGTATTTCTTTCTGAAAGCATATCTTAAGAAAATATTAGACAGAAGCCTGAAACTCTAATTCACGTGGAGATGACAAATGAATTAATAGGAAATTTAGAGGTATTTAAAGTTGCAATTTCAATTATAATGATTAAACAAAGTGCATAACTTTGTTTTTGACTAAGGTGCTCTTCATAACTGCTGCACCATATACATCTCTCCATCTTTTACACTGTGAGAACAAAGAGAAAATTATGTTTTGGGTCCTCTAAGTCAATTCCAAGTGGTCCACCTTGGACTACAGTAGAAAAATAATAATTTATGTGAGTATATGGGTTTCCACTCTGTTTCCCCCTGGCTTCTCATCAGCTAGTTTTCGAAAGAATAATTTGAAGGTTTGTTAAGATTATTCAAGATTTTACTTAACTAACAGTGTGTTTAAGTCATAGCAGGTCAGCTGAAAATTACAAAAAGCCTCAGAAAGTCAGGTACACAGGTTTAAACAGCAAAAGATTTCGAGCCTAATTACTTTGACTGACTTAGAGTCATATGGTAAATCCACTTGCCAAGATCCATGAAGAACTGTGCCAGTGTACTGGCCTGGCTAGGTTAGGGATATTTTTCTCCAAACATCTCATATGGTTCTATGTTTTGGATCTGAGACCCAAACAATCCCACTAACATACCAGTGTTCTGGTGTTTGCTGACCAGTGCACGGCATTGACGCCTTTTCTGCTTCTCACTTTGTCCTCGGCAGGGTGCACAATCTACTGGGAGGAGTCACAACCTGGCAGATGACCTGAACTGACCAAAGATGTTCCATAGCATATAATGTCATGCTCTGCAAAAAAAGGGAAAAGAGGGTGCTTTGAGGATTACTCATCTTTTGCTCAGGAACAGGCTGGGCATCAGTCTACTTGTGGGAGGTGGTGAATGATTGGTTTTGCATCACTTGTTTCTGTTTATTTCTCCTTTCCTCCACTTACCATTCACTTATTAAACTTTTTGGGTCTTTTAAGTCTTGACTCTCTAGTTTCTTGCTTTTACTCTTCCTTCCCTCTTCACCTGTTTCACTGGAGGCGTGAGAGCAAAGTGAGCAAGAGGCTGTGTGGGCCTTAACTGCCCATTGGGATCAAACCAAACCAGCCAGCAAATCTGAAGAACTACATTGGCTTAAAAATCAGAGATTTAAAAAAAAATATGATTTTATGGAATTATTTTTTCCTAATTTCAGAATTGAGGATAATATTCGGGTTGGCTTTTTTTGTTTTGTGTTGTTGTTTGCTGCTGTTTTAGAAAATGGAATCAGATTGACAGCTGGAACAATAATAGCTTTTCAATTCATGAAAACAGGGCATCAGATAGTCATGTGAATCTTTATAAACTCTACCATGTATCAACATATATTGAACACGACTACAAGATCTGAAAAGGTTGCAGCACCAAGTGCTGTCAGAATTATCAGTAAGAATACAAATTCCCTTTTTATCCGAACAAAGAGCTGGTCAGGGGTCTGAGGAAGAATATACTTCTAAATCATGCTGCCAAATGCATCTTCCCACTGTGTTACAGGATTCTCTTGAAAGTCTTATCCACAGCAGTTGCTACTGCAGTACAGAATATGAGTTTTCTTTCACCTACACAGTGTAAAGTATTCAAGACACTTGCTGTCTTCAAACAGCATTGCAGGCACTCAGCAAATGATCATCCCCAGCATGTTTGGTCCAATCTCTCAAACAACAAAATGGAATTTGCAAGACAAGGACTCCAGTGGAAGGCTGAGAAGCAGGAGCTGCACTCATACAGCTTCTTTCAGCATGTCATGGTTTAATCCCAGCTGACAACTAAGCACCATGCAGCTGCTTGCTCCCTCTCCCCTGGTGGGATGGGGAGAGAATCAGAAGAGTAAAAGTGAGAAAACTCTTGGGTTGAAATCAAGACAGTTTAATAGGTAAAGCAAAAGCCACTCACGCAAGCAAAGCAAGACAAAGAATTCATTCACCACTTCCCATGGGCAGGCAGGTGTTCAGCTATCCCCAGGAGAGCAGGGCTCCATCACATGTAACGATGACTTGGGAAGACAAACACTATCACTGAGCATCTCCCGCTTCCTCCTTCCTTTTTCCCTCAGTTTATGTGCTGAGCATGATGCCATATGGTCCGGAATATCCCTTCGGTCACTTGGAGTCAGCTGTCCTGGCTGTGCACTTTTGTGTACTCCCAGCCTCCTCACTGGTGGGGTGGAGTGAGAGGTAGAAAAGGCCTTAAGGCTGTGTAAGCACTGCTCAGCAGTAACAAAAACATCCCTGTGTTACCAACTTGGTTTCCAGCACAAATGTAAAACACAACCCCAATACCAGCTACCGTCAAGAAAGGTAGCTCTGTCCCAGCCCAAATCAGCACATTGCTCCACACCACTTCAGCACAGCACAGACTAAAACCTTTATGTGTGGTCTAAAGGTCTCTTCACATACCCTGGGCTTTTCAACCCAGTCGACCCCAGATGCCACAATCTAATGTATAAAAGTGCAGATCCTATCTAAGGGAATGTATTTATATCTCAAGATGCTCCAAAGCCTGCAAACAGATTAAATACTGACGTCCTTTGAAAACAAATGAAAATTATTTTTTCTTGACTGCTTTATCTTCCTGCTTGACTGACAAGCCCATAGTAAGTACTAGGATCAATGTTGACATGAATGCAAAATGAAGAGATAGTTAATTATAACAGCCAGTGTACTCGATGGGAGAATACTAATTGAAGTTCAGCCGTTTCTGCAGCCAACTCTCCAGCAGGACCTTCCCTCATCTGCCTCTGACTGTCTGTCCTCGTCACCCTCTCTGCCATCTGTGAGAGTCTGTGTGGACTGGCTCTTCACAGTGCAGGAATAAGGCTCAGCAGCAATTTGTGCATATCTCTGTGTCGCCCAGAGAGACAGTGGCATCTTCCAGTGGCTACTTATGGAACACTTTGAAAACTCCCATTGTCACCTGAAAAATTCATTATGCAAACTTAGATGAGGCCACACCCTGTATTGTGTGATAAAGTTAATAGGGAATTCTCTAATAATGCCATTCTTTGGACCTCAGCTAGATTAGGTCCATGATTCTACAACTTCTTAGATGAAGGCTGTAAGATCAAGCAGGTGTGGGCCCACATACATTTTTCAGATATTTTGTTACAAGAAAATAATTGAATTTTTTTGGATGTACTTTTTATTCTCAAAGTTCAAGATTTTCTTAAACATTTTTAGCATTTTGGAAACAGTAGCCCCTTCTGATTCTAATAATAGAGGAGGTTCTTATGCTCTATGATTCAAATATTTCTACAGATTCTGTGAGAGAATGGAGGAGCTTGATTCAGTTACTTAAATGACTACTTGAGATGAAGTATTTCAGCCAGTCTTGAGGTGCTAGCCTAGGGCAGTGTGAGTCTCTCACAGGTTTGGCACAATATTTACCCCTCTTAAGCGAAGCTCCTGGATGTAAGATGTCTCAGAGAACTTGAAATATCACTAGGTGTTTAAGGTAGTGCTTAGCCATCTGACCTGCTCCAAACCCATCCATATATGCTCTATATAACTAGAGCAGACAGAAACAAATACAGGATTTAGAAAACAAACAAAAAACCAAACGAATAAACATACATACATTTTTAAGCAAGTATTTTCTTTTCAAAATTACCAATCGTTCTCTAATAGTACTGAAAAACTCTCATTTCTGAAAAAAACATTAAATGTAGACAGAGCTGGTAATTTATATCTAGCAGATAGGTTTTGCAGCTGTGAGCTTTCTTGATTTTTCTTTTTCTTCTTCCTGTATTTTTTCAGCAGACTTCATTAGTATTAAAAATTACTACATTGTAATCTCTATAAATAGTGCTAGAACCTTAAAATTTAAAAAACTCTCAAGATAATGGCTTCTAAACCTCTCTTTTTTTTCTGTCGTATTTTTATATAGGTGGTGGTGTAGAAAGCACTGAACTATCTTCATCTAATTATTTTACAATATGTTTACAAGGTAATAAAAGAAGAACTTTACTGATTGAGAAATCAGCATATGGAAAGAAATTCACACGTAAATTAACTAATGCTAGTAATAAAATTATAAAATAATAGGAATCTTTATATTCAGGTTTCCTGCACGATGTATATGAAGAATTGGATTCCTGAGGGAATAATCTTCAAAAATCAACTGTTTATACAGCCACCAAGTCTTGAAATGAATTGTTAGGGACAAGGGAAAAGTTCTGCTCAGGACTCTGATTTGTAAAAACTACTTGCACCAAAGGCTTATTTCAGTTTCCTTCCTTCAGATTTACTGATGAGAAAGAATTCACAGTGTAAATTTTACAAGATTCAGGACACCCATGAAAATAAATTACTACAGGAAATCTTCAGCTGATTCATTACAGTGATTTACTATGGTCTTTTCATTTTTAAGCATCAGAACAAGAACAATAGAATACTTTGCAAAACTTCATCAAAGAAGTATCTCAATATTTTCAGGAAGGAAAAATTTATCAGTTGTCAGACAACGATCTCTCTGAAGTACAAATTTAGAATCACAGGATAAAATCACCACAGGCAGATAAAGTGCTAGAACTGCAACATTTTTACAGCACTTATCCAAAACATCATGATTTATTTAAGGCTTTTTTTTTCTTTATTTCACATGCCTCGAAAAATATTTAATTGGGCAATTTGCTGGAATCTCACATGAGGATTTGAGCCTATGCTTCTATGTAATTGTACAAACTTATATTTGATAGTGAAATGTTTACCACATTTTCATTTTTGTTCTATGTCAAAGATTGTTTAAAAAACAATTTTTTCAATGAATTATATATTCTTGAGACTCAACTTTTGACTAAGAAATATGGCATCTATTGATTTGGTGGATTCTAAAAGATTGTGTTTTATTCGTAGGATGATATTTTATTTGGAGTCACTGCAATTTATCTACTGAGTTATCAATTCATCCTTATCTTCTCTGAAATTAAATTATTTTTGTTTTCTTTATTGAATAACTTTGAGATTTCAAGCTTTGTTCATTGTGGCTGTAAAAGATTTTTATTTGAAAAGGTATGGAATTATCAATAGGAATATAAACAAGGCAGTTCTTTGATAGTATCTATACATTTGCTCATTTCAGCCCATCAAGATAAAGTTTTGAACACAGAGGGAGTCTTTCCAGCTTGCACTTATCAGGTTTCACTAAACATAAGGAGAACAACAACAAATATGTACAATTAACTGCACAGCCAAAAATAAAACAAACAAAAAGAAGGTAACAGAGCTAATATTTCTACTCTGAATGTCTTTTGCTGTCAAGCTACAAACATAAAAGTGTTTTTAAAATCGTACATGTCACCCATATGGAGTAGGAAATTCCGGCTCCTTGTTGCCTTTTTTGATATCATAAAGACAACAAAAAAAAAACCCAAAGAAATAACAAAAAAGTAACACCCCCCTTCCAAATCCATGAAGACTTACGTCACTTTGAATAAGTTTATGACATTTAGGCTTAAGTAAACATTTGAAATTACAAGGAGACATCTAAATGTCAGCATTACAATTTTAGTTTCTTAAACTGTACTTGAATCCTACGCTTGAGATTGAACAAGATGAATCCCATCTATGAGCAATCTCTCTAGTATCTCATCTCTCCAGACTTCTTATGTACAAACTATACACACAGTCTTAACTGCATTCCTAAATATTTTCATAACTCCAAACTCCATTTTTGATATGGATAATTTATAATTCTTAAATTAATAATTAATAAAAATTAAAAATCTAATCAATATATTCCAACAGTTCAGCTGAAAACAACCAGAATGTTGCTGGTAGACAATGGTAGACAATTTATAGTTTTCCAGTTCAGTTCATTGAAGTAGAACTCTCAGTTTGGTTCATGGGCTTGTCCTTAGGAGAACTAGATGTGATTTTTGCACTTCCTGGTCTGGGGAAATCTGTTCCAGAAAATTGATTGCTTTCGGAACTGTTTTTAATATGATGACAGCATTGACAGTCAAAGAATACAGTGAGTTGGAGGAGGAACAAAAGGGAAAAGGATATGCCAGCGTACTGTTCTGTCCAATCAGACTTTGCACTTATAAGTTCTATAATAGCACTGTATATTGCAGCTTTTTTGAGATTTTGTGATGCTTGGCCAAGGGCACAAGCTGGCAGCTGAGGGTGACCCCAACATGCCCTGACTAATAGGGCACAGTCCCACAGGGTCTGAGCACAGCAGACAGTGCCAGGCAACAGTCTCCAGCAACTGCACACAACACAGCACGTGATGCACCAGGACCAAGGAAGTGAGAAACAAGAGTAGATGAAGCCAAAGGCAGGGCTGGAAATAAGTACACCTGCAACATAGCTCAGGTAGGGACTGGGTGCCTGACTCAGGGCTGTCACAAGCTCCTGGTGCCATGGGAAGGGAAGCCCTGGGTGAAGCTTCTCAGAGACATTAAGGTGTACTGATGTCCTCAGGGCCCTGATGTCCCTACACAAAACAGAAGGCATTTTCTGTCTGGAAACAAAGAGTAGCTTGCCACTGATCCCCAGGGGGAAGGTGGGCATTTTATGCTTCTCTAGTACTTACTAGAGATTGATGTGCCCTCATTTTTTCAACAGCATTAGTTCCTCAAACCCAAGCTTGTTGGATCAATTGCTTTCTGGATGACTGGAATGGAAGGATTGTAAGTCACAGCTTTTATTTATGGCCTTCTGTATGGATTTGTCTCATATCTAAGTGACATAGACTTTGCTTAGCTTGCAGGTTTCTGAAAAATCCATTTCTTAGGCACTTGGCTCTTCTTTATACCTTATTGGGAGCCAAAACATTTATTGGCTGCTGAATTTTCCAGGAAGTAAGCTGGCAGCAGATGACATGTTGCTTCTCTAGCTTAGTGGAACTATGCCCAAGCACCTTTAAAGAATATGGCTTTATATATGCTTCTTATCATCCATAAAACAGAGAAAAAAGAAAAAAAAATCCTGAGTTCATAAGCAATAAGAGCAAGCATGTATAAGTTTGCAACGTCTTCAGATATTGTGATATAGAGCCCACAAAGAAATGCCTGATAAGAAGGAACTATAGACAAGTCAGAGACCAGAAACAGCTCTTTAATTGCCAGCAAAGCTGAATACTGAACAGCATACAGGTACTTTGAACTGTTCCCAGTTACTCATTCAGTCAATTAAGTGAAAAACTGTTGAGCAAATCTGAATACTGAATTAATATGAAGAAATAATGATTTGCCTATAGATATTTTGCAAATGGAAGAGATTAATTAAGGCAGGCATTTATTACAAATTATTTGCTCAGCTGTTGCTCAGAATTCAGTAGAGTTTGCACATGTAACTCAGATATTTCAATACAGCTCAGGGAAAAGTATATTTAATTTTTTTGTTGTTGTTAAAGCAGGTGCAGATTAAGAAAAAAATCATTGTATAGTGTATAAAATAGCTAGCCTAGATTTCTTGCTGGATAATAGAAGGTAAAAGACTGGCATTTTTAAAAAAGCAAACAAAAAAACCTAAGCAAGTCGATTAGAAGAAAATTAAAACATCCACATAGCGGATGTACATTTTCTGTATAAAAGGATCTGGTTTGTATCTGTTAGGATATTTTCTAAGAGTAAGTTGTAAGAAGACTTTGAGTTTGAGTGAGTTCCAAAAAGTTCCGTGTGACTATGGCAGAGCACATTCATGAAAAAGGACACATTTGGAGCATAACAAGGGAAAGAGAAGTATGAGACAGACTCACCAGGGCTGTGAACCATGACAGGGGAACAAACGACTCCTACTCAGCAGAAAGTCTTGGTAGAATTGTGATGGGTTTACTACTTAACTGACAGGAAGCTCTAGCAATCAATGGCACAAGAAGAAGGACACAGAAATGGAAACAAGGCATTGCCATGTTCCATGGGAGCGGCAGGGAAAAGCATGCAAACATACAAAAAGGCCTTGAAGATGGTCGTGTCAGCAATGGTGGTATTGTGCTAGAAAAAATGGTACCCTGCCCTGGCTGATTCAGGTACCTCTAGGGATAGCGGTCTCCTCAGCCAAAATGGACTTCCTGGGACTTTCTCAGCTTTCCTACCTGAGGCTGCAGGGAGTGTCAGAAAAGACCCATATGTGAAAATTTATGCAAATATCTTCTATGATATAGGCATGGAGTGAGTAGTTATTAAAAAAAAATAAAATAAACCAAAATAAAGAAAACTGAAGTATATATTGAGGGGTAATGTGTGAAAACACCCTGCTGAGCCGCAAGAACAGATCCATGCAACAGATCCACACTAGAGGTTGACCGAACCTCTCCAAGGCCTCCAGCACACACCAGCACCAGCAGTGATGGTTATGCCTTGGAGCACCTCCAAGACAGCAGTGGCTTCCCTAGGCTGACAGAGATTATAAGATTATATGTACACATTTGCTAACCAAAAGACCCCTTGAGGGACATCAAAACACCTGCCAAGAAGACACTTGTGCCTCCATATGACCCTCTGTTCCTGAGTAAACAGCTGGGGTTTGTGTCCCAGCTGTGCTCAGAGAAGCTGTCGAAGACCCTGGGCAAAATGCTATAACTCAGAAACAAGCTTTGAGCAGGGGTTGGACCAGATAAGGTCTAGTGGTTTGTTCCAACCAAAATTCTTCAGCAGTGCTATTAATAATCTAAATTGATCTTTTACTGACAGATTATAAGTTTCCCAGTTTATAGTAGAAAATTCTTTGGTTTTTAGCATTTATGTGCTGCTTACAAATATTTAAGTGCTGGGGTCCCAGTGATCTCTGGCATGCCATTCTTAAAATAACAACTGATTATTTTGGCTCTTTGAAGATGAAACATGGCTGAAGAAGCAAAACCCATTATTGCTAATTTGAAAGAACAGAGGCTGTTTTACTCACATATATCCTTTTGTTCACATTCCAGCATTCATGTATAGGCTGTTGTCACGGGTTGACCTGGAGGCAAACTCCAGATCCCCATGCTTAGTTCTTCAGAGGAGAAGAGACAGCAAAAACATGTATTAAGTACATAACAGTTTGCTTTGTAGTTTTGGTGAAAATCCTAGGGGTGGAGATGTACTTTTGTTCTTTTTTTTAGTTCTAGTTTGCTGTGAGTGAATATTGTATGTTAGATGTTTATGGTTTTTAAAACATCCTTTCACAGAGCCGAGGGGTGGAGTGTCGTGGTTTGACCCGGTGTGAGACAATTTGATTGGTTAAAAACGGGTAAAGGACAGTTCTATGAGCCATTTAGTGTTCCTGTGATGTCTCTGTGAAAGGAATGTTAAAAAAAACCTAGGAAGTGATGCAGGACTCCCTCACTTCCTCTCTTGCTCCCTGGCTCCCTGCTGACCACCAGCAAGGGAGAGGCTTCCCCTCCCCCCCCGCGCCCTGGCCTGGGGGGCCGGCAGGGGCAGCCGGCCTCACCCCCCA
>VZRJ01005582.1:2050810-2115457 GCA_013397565.1 Ptilonorhynchus violaceus
TGGAATGACTTACTCTTAAAATGTTTAACCCCAACAGACTTTTCTTGTGACCCACAAACTGCAGAGTGTTTGTGGGAGAGAGGATACACCACTGCGAAAACCTGGGCGGGCTGTGGTGGTTCTGAAAGGTTTGGAACCATGCTGAAGATACTTCTTTAGGAAACTGTCTTCCATGGGATGGATCCCCCTACACTACAGAAAGAACTCTCTTTATCCCATGAGGTGGCAATAAGAACTCTTAATCATAACATCAGAATGTCAAGTTTATGTCCTTTGTGTGATTAGTGGGAAAGATTGGAATGTATGGGGGGAGAATGATATTTGTATATTATGCCTTAATATTTTTCATTCTTTTTCATTCTTTCTATTCTTAGTAGAGTTAGCAAATAAAGATCTAATCATTCCTCAAGTTTGCAGCCTGTTTTTGCTGTCTCTTCTCCTCTAAAGAACTAAGCATGTGTATCTGGAGTTTGCCTCCAGCTCAACCCATGACAGCTGTGCTCTCCTGTTTCTTTATCTCTAAAGCCAGGATGCAGATACTAGATGTTGTGAAGAGCTTTTGTATTGGACTACTGCACAAAAGATATATTTAATTTTCACAACATGCAAGTATGCATGAGAGCTGTAAAATGTTGGTGACTTTATTCCCTGGTTAGAGAGAAATTGCACCAATCTATTCCCTGATAAGTCAGCTAGAGAACTTTGGTAGCTATTAAAATGCTAGTGTTTACATTGTAATAAAAGATGCACTTCTGGGTTTATGTTAAAATTTTTTCACCTAAGAATGTTGATAAAAATTGGAGATGGCATAGGCCAACATTTTTTTGTAACTAAACAAAAATAGCAAGTCAAGTGAATTGCAAAAGATATAGATAAATTCTGAGAAGCTGTATATTATAAAACTATTCTATGCTAATCAATAAGGTAATTTAATTAAACCATAAACTTTCTAATAATAGATAAAAGGAATTAGAAATTTGGTCAAAAAGTAAAAACTTCATCAATGGATGCAAAACCTAATATTGAACTAAGAGAAAAGGTGTATTAAAATGCCTAGTTAGGGTTTGAAAAATATGGTAAAATTCAATTTCTGCTGTATGTGTCCTAACCACAACTTTTTAATTTCTGAGAAAAAAATTATTTTTAATGTGACTTAATATTTATCCATTTTATCAAAAATTGCTAATTTTTAAATAGAAAGTGGTTAATGACATAGAATCAGTATCAGGGCTGGCTCATATTAAATACTTTAATTCCTTTTTCAGTGTTAGTTAAATATTTTCTTTTCCAATTTTCTATTTCCACTTTTGTTAAAATGAATTCTATAATTACATAGTTAATAAAATTTTGAGGTGAAGGACCTTAGATATAATCATATAATCATATTTTATTCCAGTAAACAAAAAAAATGAAAACAAAACTGAAAAATTTTCTTTAAGGAAAATTTCTCATGTGTGTCTGATTTGTTCACAATATATAATTCGATCAGTTATGTTTCATTTTAGGAGCTCAGACTGAAGGATGCAGAATAAATCTAGTTTGCAACCATGTTATTGTAATGTCCTAGGCATAATTCAGAAAAAGCAGTATTTTTAGTGATGTGTAATATTTTAGAAAACAACAAGCCACCTTTTTACATTGCTAATTAATAGAGTGTGGAACTGTATTCTTTGGAGTTTGCAAGTCAGATAGAAGCTTCTCAAGAATAATGACATGTTCCTATCTGAGTATCAAGTATCACACATATTTGATTTGCCCTGTGTGTCATCTCCAATTTATTGCAAGAGGTTGTATACTTGTTTGAATAGTATTCAAAGGCAAGTAATGTGATTAGAGACAATCAGAGTTGTTTATCTCTGAACTGAAGACTAACAACCTTGAAATCTTGCAAATCAGTAGATACTAACAACATAGAAGCCCATTCTCTATTTTCCTATGGCATTCCTTGCATTCTGTGCATCTAGAGGAGCTGAAAAGGTGAAGAAGAAAGACTGAAGAAAGGGGGAGGTTGTGAAGGATGGTCAGGATTAAATTACTCTGGAAAACTCCTAAACACGTGTCCTTGTTTCAAGGGACACAACCATAGCTCTGTTAAACTAGTTAAGAAATTAAACAGATTTTTTTTTGAATTAAAATACATTTCAATTAAAACACACAAAGTTTCAATACCACTTTAGGATGAAACAAACCATCACTGTCACTAAAGAAAGAGATATCCCTCATTTTCTCAGTTGCTTGCCTCCAGCTTCTATCACCTCCTAAATACCAAGTGCATGAAGTTCCTAGAGCTGCATGATGAACTGGTCTGGTTAAAAATATTTTTGTCCTCAGGGATCACTTCTCTCAGCAGCAGCTAAAATTCAGGAAATGAAAGGTGCATATCCATAATCATTGCAACAAATCTAAATTGAGAATGCTGTGATCTCAGCTGCCTTTTCCATCCCCAGCTGTGCACTCTACCGCCTTGCACTGGCACTATGTCTTGTGTAATCATGTATTGAAACATTATGGGGAGCTGAACGGATGAAAATTCACAGGGTAAAAGAAGAAATAAAAAAAAAAAAAAAAAAGAAGGAACTTGTTGGTCCTTAGCTGGATTAAGTCCCTGAAACAGTTTACAATGTGGGTACTCAAGCCCTCAGATAGTAGAAGTTAGGGAGAAGGGATAAATAGTAATAAAGGGTAGAGAGTTTAGAGATTACCTTGCTGAAGCAGCATATGGAGACATTATTTTTAGATCTGTGGCTAAAAGAAAGGCAGAGTTTAGATAAATATACTATAGTATAAATACAGAGGTATTTTTCTTTTTGTTCTGTTACAGCTCTGCATAAAACTGAAAAATGGAGGTGAGATACTGGGCATCAGCTGATACAGGGATATCAACTGGGATATCAACCAGTTTGAGAGGGTGGCATAAGGTTCTGTGTTGAATCAGAGCACTGTGATGCCCCTTTGGCTTACACTAGCAGCAAAATTCCCCACCAACACGGACTTAGATTATCAATTCAGTTTTGATGTTGCTATTTGTAAACTAGGAACCTTATAGAAACCTAAACATCTTTAGTCTTCATTTCATCAAATAACAAAAAGGAAGTGATTTTTAACTCTCTTCTCTTGCCTTGCAAGGTAAAATACTCCTGGCAAAACAACTCACTGGCCATTTGTCTTTTCTTAGAGCAATGCCAGCATTCTTTTCAGGCATGAGAACAGAGAGAAAAATCCCTGCTGGCTTTTAGTTTTGGATCACCTCTGCACTGTAATGAACTTGCCAGACTGCTTACAGCAGCTTTGGGGCTAGTTTGCACTTGGTGTGGGAACAGCATCACGAAAACCTGGCCCTCCATTTTCTAATAAAGCTAAAGCTCTACGATTGAGTATTTTGATTGCAGTGGCTGCATCAAGACACAGAAAAAAAAAGAAAATGAAGTGTAGAGAAAAGATAGACATGGAAATATCACCCATATTCTTCAGTGAATTTCTACTACCCATTATCTGCTTATCAATTCCTTTCTACTCACTTCAGTGACCATATCAGCTGCCTAGCATGGTAGGAGAAGTGAGCATCCCAAAATGATGTTGAGTAGACAAGCTAAACTGTAATACTGCATTACATATTTCCTATTTAGGCAAGAATATGGCTGCATTTGATCTCACTGAAGTCCCCAAACTCTCACTTCACAGAGGTTTACCCAGGCTCTAAATCAATGAAGCTGAGGACATGTTGCTTTCTAACAATCTGTTCCTTCAAGTTAAAAACAGCTGAACACGATCTTGCTAGCTCCCAGTGTGGTGCTGTGGCTGAGAGGGCTAATGTGGCTGCATAATCAGGGGAATACTCAGCTGGAGAGGGGAGGTTATATTACTGACATAACAGCATAAATGTTTATGTTTACTCTGAGACTCAAGGTGCAAACTGTAGTATACACATTCCCTAGAGAGGCAGCTATTCTCCATGACTACAATGTTTAAGAGAACGGTAAGAAAACAAGACTGTTTACCACAGCAGGAAGAAAACCACTCATACAGATTTAGATGCCAACAATAAGATCCTAGGAAGTGAAAATACTGACTACTGCAATGTTTTTGTTAGTCTCATGTCACACGTACAAACTTTTCCTACAGCAGATTGAATAATGGATGAGGACAAAAATACATGTGTACAGTGAGAAATGTATATTTCTGTATTGTATCTGGACTTACTGCTCTCTTTATCCATCTTGGAAAAAGGTTTTTACACACAACAGTTAGCTTAGCAAATACACAGGAAGAACACAGATGTTACACAGAAAGAAGAAAGAGACTGAATGCTGCTATATTTAGATACAAATGTGTGTAAAGAAATACAGAACATGCAGAGCTCACATGCCTGTTTCAAGTTTCTCTTCATGTTCCTTTTCCCCAGTGGAAAGAAGCACTTCCTTCTTCTGATTGTGGTGACAATGCCAAACTTTTACATCAGCTTTTCACCAACCATCTGTATTTACAGACAGAGAAAAACAAACAAACAAACAAACCAGCAAAGCCACAGTGAGGCAACCACTCACTGCAGGCCATTCTGCAGGGGAGTGAATGATGATGGAAATACCCAGAAATCCCAGCCTTGTTTCCCCAGGTTAATACTTACCCAATAGACCATGCTGGTTCTGTGAGATCACAAGTGCATTTTGTCTTTGAAGCATGTTATCCATTACCTTTGAAGGGGCTTCTTTTAATAAAATACAAATCAAACACATCTAAAATAAATCAAACACATCAAGGCTTTGAACCAAATCCCAAGTGATCCTGATAACACACTCTGCATTTAAAAATGTGCTGATAACATATTTTACATTTACAAATGCTGCTAGTCTCAATGGGAGATAGTCAGGATCTCACTCAGGATTTGAATCCAAAGCAAAATAAAAATGAAAAAAAAAACCCCAAACACCCAAAAAACTACACGTAGGACACAAAGGTGAAAGGTGGAAATACACTGTGAGCTTCTCTGCCCCTTATATTAAAGCAGTTGGCCACAGGCACGGTCTGAGTGCCTCATCTTTTAAGTGTAAAGGGGTAAAATATAGGCCCTTGGGCTTCCTATCCTTATAAGTCAAATGATGTGTCTGCCTACCAATGTCACAAAGAATTCCACTGCTGAGACCCTTTCTTTGAAGCAAAGTACAATTCAAAAACTTGCGTTTTGTCATTGAAAATCCCTGCTAAAACTCTTACATATTTTCTGACCTCACATACTGTGCTATAATGTAATCCTAGTGGGAATACCAGAAGTCCAAAACTTCTTGCACTAAACCTGATAAAAGAATTAACACAATGATGATTTTTTAATTAAAAACTAATTTCAGCACAACACCTCAAAACTGAAATATGCCATTACCCCCTGTTTAACCAATCAGGCAGGGCATAATCAGTCTATTCAATAATTTTAAAAATTGTCATCTCCACACTCTCCCGTAGATACTGAAAAATCCCATGGTGCTCTGCTGAAATTTTCCATGTCTTTAGTTTGAACTATGATAAGCACAGATGATTGCCAAATTGAAGACTTTGTTTTCAGCTAGTGCACTGAACATCTTTTAGAAAAAAGAACGTTTCCGAAGAAGGATTGTAAATTAGATGATAGCAAGGTTCTGAATGTGCAGTTCAATGTCAAGATGTTACATCAGCCAAAGCAATTTGAGCTGGTATTCATTTTTTTTTCAAAATACGCCATTCATATCTAGTAAACAAGGTTATTGGCTTCACAAAATACTTGTTGCAATAGAAAATATGGTATTGAATCATCTGATTATTTGGGCATTCACCTTATAAAAGGTTTTAAAAGATGAAGAATAAAATTTACACTGAAAGATGACAGTACGAGATGTGAAACCACCAATTTTCTGTCTCACATTTGGCCAATTTAAAAATGAAAATAATAGCCTCATTAACTGTCAGTCTTCAGAGGCATGAAATTCATGTTAAAGATCTGTATCTACCATGTGAATTATTGAGAATACAAGCCACCAGAAGTAACGATTCTGCCTAATTTAAAATCTTTGTGTCAAAAGAAGAAGTGAAAAATTGGACATGACAGAGGTGAATGAAGCTGTCGTTCTTTTAATTTTATTTAACTCACCATAGAAATCTTTCTCACCCTGTTATTTAGCTGGGTTTTTTCTTATCCAACAGCACCACCATGTGACAGTACAGATTTTAGTGTTTGGGTTTCCGCACACACACCCTCAAAAAAACCTTATTTTTTCTTTAGTAATTGATATAGATGTAAAATGCTGAAAATGTTAAATATTATTAAGGATGCAAATAAACACCATACCACAGTGGATCACTGGTTCCTAGAGCTTCAGTCAACAGTCTTTGGAAAAATTTTCTGATGCAAAGATGTATTTTTTTATATGAATATACAAGAATATACCTACCTACATTAAAATCAGTATGCTTAGATATTTATATTTACATATTTAACTGGTATTTAGTGCTGGAAAAAGAAATGCTTAATCTCTAATTGATTCTTTAGAAGAATGATTTTTATTGCTTTGGTGATGGTTTCTAAGACTATGGATGAGACACAGGTGCCCTGTGGAAGGTAAGATCTCTGTAGTATTTCTCATTCAAACTATTAGTAGCATCTCACCTAAGTAGCAGCATTTTGGACCTCCACTCTGAGGTACCACATTCTGTAAATCCCCTGTTCAGGGAGCCTAAAACTGTGTTTTCAGTCTATTAGCTGAGGGACAAAACCTTTTACTGGCTTTTGCATGCTCTCTCTCTGCAGCCTAATGAATATTTACCCAGGCTATGCACAGAGGAACTGATTGAGCAGCGTGGACTGAAACTAAACCATTGCAGAACATGTCCTTAGTGCATTCCCATCGGAAATGGTGAGGCAAAGAATGAAATTGAGTCTTGGTTTCCCATATCCTAAATGGATTACTTAATCACTGAGCAGTCAAAGAGGAGCAGGGCTGAGGCCTGTGCTGGCTTAAATCCAGCAGATATTCTGTGAAAATGTCTACGAAATGAGACCAGGAAGCAGAGATTACTTGTGGATATGTCATGTACAAAAAAAACCCCCAAAATCTCTGAGTACTTCCAAGACAAAGGCATTTCTGCACATGCTTGTTAGAACCTTATTCAGAAAATACATATGAACAAAAGGTGATAGGAACAAAGCAGCAGCTTGGATTGAATTTTGGACTCCAGTTTCGGAATCTAAAATATTGGGCAAGGAAGGAAAAGGCAACCAAATTACTTCGTGAGTCTGCCTGGGTTTCTATATACACTAGAAGTATTAGATCAGAATTAAATTCAATGCTGCAATGATGAACTTGGTTTCTTCTCTTTCTGGGAATTTAATAAATCTTTTGCTTTCCTTCTCTTCTTTTACTCCATTTATTAAAAAGATAGTAGGAATTTAACATGATTTTTATATTTTCAAACTTTTAAGTGGAGATATACCATAGAATTTTATTAAAAGAAATGGTAATGCCCAATAAAAATACAAAATAAAACCTTCCATGTTTAGTCATTCTTAGTAAATAGATCTTATAAACCATGTGGGTCGAGATAATGTACTTTGTGTCAGGACCTCTGGAGAACCTGCCAACTGTGTCAAAACTGACCTTATTTAACAACTTCATTAGACCACTTAGGAGGGAAAAACCATTATGTTAATAGTATTTGCAGATTGCACTTATTCAGGGGACCTTTCAAACCCTCTCAAGGACATAAATATCACAAAAGTCAAGCTAGAAAAGTTGAGCAAATGTATATACAAACAAAAATGAGAGTTTGAAAGAAAAAAAAAGTAAGCCACCACATCTAAGGAAAAGTGAAGGTCTGAAACTCTTACTTTGCAATCAACAGGAGAGATAAAACACGAAAGTTAAATAGATCAGGGAGTGATGTTAGGCAAAAAGTTGAAATCAATTTACAACACAAGATAACAAAAACCAGAGGTAGTGTAATTCACAATAGCATACAAAAGAAGCATTGTGTCACAGAACACAGAAATGACAGTGTGTCTGATATTTCGTTTACCCTTGAGTCTGGGGTAAACAAATACTGTAGAAAAAAATGCTAGAATAAAAAATTGAATAAGCAATAAATGTGTGACTCATTTTTCATGAAACCTCTATAATGCAGAGAAATCAGCATTTTACTAATGAACAGCCCTTCTTGTACTTCTTGGCTCTAAGCATTGGTTCTTAAAGCCAAATGGCACTGTCTGCTCACATCCATTGTGCTTGGACTTAGCTATGGTCTCCCAGATGATCTTTGACACAGTTCATGGAAAAGCAGTAGCTATAGGCTGCTCCCAGTAGACCCTGTAGATGTGACTTCCTGCTTGGTGATACAGACACACTGTAGACTTTGCCACTTCCTCGCAGGATATGAGAAGAGGCCCTGGCATCTTGTAAAACAGACTTAGCACTATATGACCAAAGTCTTTTGCCTTTTCTTATTTACCATTAAAGACATACCCTTAGCTAAATGTATGCTGCTAAGTGTATTGGGTCCAGGGAGTGATGAGAACAAGTTCTTAGGACAAGTGATGAGAAGTAGCTTGCAATGGCACTCTTCAAGGCTTTCTGTAGAGACGAAAGTGATTTTTTCTTCCACAGAAAATTAGATACTCTCTACATGTATGTATGAACTCTACAGCACTGGGTCTTCTGGCCTCATCCACTGTTTCTGTGACAGTAACACAGAATTATTTTCGGTGTACTTTTATTTTTAATTATTTTCGCTCACCAGCTTAATGTGTACAAAACACTGCAATAGTAGACCTTCATCCCACCAAAGTATTTTTTATAGTATGAATCTCTTGTATGTTTTGCATACCTGTGGTTTGATACAGGGACCAGTAAATGTGCCAAACCTGCTGGGACAGCTTTGGAGCACCGTGCAAGGTTTGGTTCAAATCACATATTTATGTTATCTTGTTTACACTGGATTTTGTCGCTAGTCCCTTGACTCAGAGCTTGACCTATGCATTATCTAGGAATACTCCAGTTTCATGAATCCAAGAGAGACCCCAGGAGTGAAATAAAATGTTATTGCTTAGGCAATCACAGGAGCTGGTCCTGGTCTTGTAGAGGAGAGCTAGATTGTTTAGCAACATAGAAATACCAATTTTGAAAATACCATCATTAATAAGAATGATGTCAAACCTACTAGCAGAAAGCTATAAGAAAAAGACTTTTTGCAGAAGGAAGTAGTAGTTCTACCTTGACAAACCCAATAGGACTGTAACCCTGTCTGAGCAGCTCTGTAAATAGTGTCAAGTGACAAAAAAGTTTTGCCCTCAAATTCTGGGCTATACAACCTGTGCACAGCCTAAGAAGACAGGAGGGATTCTCTTCAGTAAGTTATTAAAAAGAGATGACCTCTTAGATATACATCAAAGAGTCAAGGTACAAAAACACAGGTGTAGTATCTGGAATGGTAAAAGAACGTGAGACTCAGAGTAATAGTCTCATTTTTAAATGAAAATATAGATCAAATGTCTCTGTTCTGTCAAAAAAATCCAAACAACAAAACCAAAACAGAAAAACTCCTTGCTGAGGAATTCCAACAGCAAATTGAATAAGTAACTGGAAATTTGAAATATTTTCTCTTTTTTTGAGCCCCTTAATATTACCACTGCAAGTGACAGTCTTCCCACTTTTATTAAAAACTGCTACACTTCGTTCTATTAAAGCCAGCAGCCTGTTTAATAACAATTTCTTTTGGTAAAGACTGCTTACTCATTAAAAATATCAAGATATATCTGAAATTATTGTTTTAATGAAAATGCTACTTAAAAGACAGTATAGGTCTGTTTATTAAATTTCACTATCCCTTTAAAACATACACACAGAAATATATACATATGTTATTTCAGAAAATTAGATTTATTAGTCCACTAATGCCAAGAGATGTTATTAAAACACGGGTTTTCAAAATAATCCACAAAAACCCCCTTAGATCTTCAGTCACGTCAACTGAATAAAAAGTTAATTAATGAACTGCCATTGGAAACAATCAAAAAAACAACCCCCTCCCTCAAATTGTGAGTGATTTTTTCTTTAAACCTGTTTAGGAAAGAAAATAACCTACAGTTAATATACCTTGATATGCAAATTTTTGCCAGATCTTTAAGACCAGAATTAAGTAAATTAATCAAACCCAAACTTCACTTTTGCAGTCTGTCATAGATCAAACCAGAATTAGACATATTAGTGTATAAATATACTAACAGTAAACAAGGTTGTACCAGAAAAGTTACACTTGTGAAAGTTGTTTTTATATTAACAGCCAAATAATAAATGTGGGATAAAAACCAAAAATTTCTTTTGGTTACAATAACTTCTATGTTTTAACCTTTGAAAATCACATTCTAAAAGTTCTTTTTTTTTTAGAGACACTCATGCTTTCTTTATCTCTGCTATAACTTAAATCCTACCTAAAATAATTTTTTGTGTGTTATCAGATACTGTGCTAATTCATTTACCTCATGTTAATATTTAATATGAAGTTTCACTACTAAGTCACAACCTTTTCTATTGTAATGTAAACAATATATAAGTACAATATTTTCTTTCAAGCTTTGCATGCATCATAAATATGTAATTACACATGATAAAGAAAAGGTGTTGTAAAACTTATCATGAAAGACCTTAAAATAATTTGTTTTGAAAGGTGCTCAAAAGAATCATGTGCGTTGTCAAACAGATAGGAAGGCCCTGCTACATTCCTTTTTGCAAAGAAATTCACCCTTTCAGTGAAGAAATTTTTCCTCATATCCAACCTAAACCTCCCCTGGTGCAACTTGAGGTCATTTCCTCTTGTCCTATCTCTTGTTACCTGGGAGAAACGACCAATCCCCGCTTTGTTACAACCACTTTTTAAGTAGCTGTAGAAAGCAATAAGGTCCCCAGTGAGCCTCTGTCCCTCTCTTAGTTAATTAATAGCTATTAGGAAATATATGACATATTCCAGAATTAGAATCTCTCCCAGATATAGATACCTAATTGTTATCTTTCTGAATTAGAGTTACGTCTTTTTGTAGTCGGTTAAGGGTCATTGGCTGTTTGGATTTCTAGCTAAGGGTGGCATAAATCATGTTGTGGGATGTTGTTTGCTTTGTCAAGTATATGAAGCAGCCAGGTAAGATGGTCCAGAGCTCTGCCACACAGATTTTTCTCTTGGGCAAAAGCCTTTATCATCCTTTACCTCCTATTCTCAGCCTTTATCATCCTACAAGCTGTGGCGTGTGGCTGACTGCACTCTAGAAATGAACTAGAGCAGATTATGCAATTTTTTAAACACACTCCAAAACTGAGGCTATCTATTTTATCTATTTTAAATGGTAAAAAGCATTTGACTTTATTCTGAGCTCTTCTGTGGCGGGATGTTCTCCATGGTAACAGGAAATTGTGGTCCAATTAAAGGATACCTTAATAGCGTAGTAGTAACAGTGTAATGCCTTAATAGTGCAGTATGGTGGGAGTTATCAATACAAAACTGAATAGAGTGCTTTTTGTCTTAGTTTGAACTATCTCTGGACAAGCACTGAATTTTAAGTGCTCTGCAACAACAGACATGAAGCAGCCCACTTTTATTCAAAAATGAGTCAGGCTCACCCAGATTTTCTTGACTCTTCAGTCAGGCTTCAGAAATTGCTCTGATTTTTGCATCAAGTTTGCCATTAAACCCAAACAGCAGTGCTTGGTAGGCTGTTAGAGTGCAAGCTAGAAGGCACCAAACTTTTATGAATTGCATGAGCCAGTTCAGTGGGAAAATGTTCTGATTGCAGAAAATGCTGACTTCTTACAGGATGTATTTAGAGGTTTAACACACTTACTAACAGAATGACTCCTCAATTAACATTGTCTCTACTAATTAACAAAAACACCAACAGACTAGTAATGAGACACCCACCCTTACGACAAGCAGGCAAGAATTGTTAGAAAAAAATGTGAGTTGCTGCCAGGGTGAAGAGGAGTCATGGGAATGCAGCTGCAAATCCTCACAGAACAGCTATGAAGGCAATGAAAAATCACTGCTGAGGTAAAGGGATAAAAAAAAGAGAGATGCTTTTTCCCTGCCATAAAAGAGACAGAGATAGGAGAGAAAGAAATCAAAAAATAGAAGGAAACATTAAGAGAAGAGAAATGGAAGTAAGACAGAAAATCAACACAGTCTTAGCACAGCTATATTACTTTTAATTGATTCAAATTATTTCATTCATTATGTTTCCATTGGAAGAAAATCAAAGAGTTGGGGAAGAGGTGCTAGGCTGTTAGTAGTATGGAGAAACAATAAAACATTTTCAGGCTATGAAGAGAAGAAAACTAATTTATTGATAATTTTAACTGTTGTCATTCAAGGGGCAGGAAGAATAGTCATGGCTTCAGATCTTATACCAGCATTCCTTATTGCCATGAAAATGGGTAAGATACTATCATTTCAAGATAACTACTTGGCTGGAGGATCAGAAGTATGACAAATTGTGAAGGGAAGAATATCTTGTTTAAATTCAAATAACTTTGCCATTGCATTTTAACCTTAAAAATAAATAACCAGAAAGATTTTGAAAGTGTACAGTGTTTAAGAAATTACCAATTACAACTGAGAAATTCTCCTTCCTGTTTTACTTTAGCAAAATTTCACTGAAATAAATTAAATGTAAAAATTATAATATAATACTAAGGCATAAATTCTTATGTTAGATCCAATTGTTTGCATCTTCTCCACTTTTGCCAAAGTGGTGCAAAAGCTAATTTTTCATCCAAACAGCAGAAAATCACTGGAGAAGCAAGAAATAGGGTTAGATCCAAAATAAGATTGAGGCATCTGACTCCTGTGTCAGAAAATGAACTCTAAATTGCATATTCAACATCCCTATGTAAAGCATGGGGAAAGCTGTATGTCTTAGATTTGAATCTTGAAACTGGTATACTGAGTGCCAAGTTGTCTGGGCTCCCCATTAAAATGTGCTGAGTGTATGCTGCTTTCTAAGTTTTTCCTTACTTCAGTCCTCAAGGTCCCACTACATTTTGCAATTTGTATTTTCAGGGCATTTTATGTAGTCATTTCAAAGTCAAAGGAAAGACCACAGCATATTTCTTTCCAAATTTGGGGACAATGGTAGTCAAACTGGTTTCTTTTCTTCCTTGCTTTTTATGATAACCTAAGTTAGCCATTTCAACACTTACACAGAGAAAAAGAGATGTAGCATTCATTTTTTCTTCAAGAGATTCAAACTTAGATCCAAGAACGCTCAGATTGCACTGCTATATGGAGAAGATAAAAATTGGCATTCTTATTCCTTTCTGTAGAAGTTCTCTGCATCTGTAATTAAGATGAATTAGCCCAGACGGATAGCAAGACTGAAAATCACTTCTCCCTAAGTGTTTATTTATAAAGTAGGAGTTATTCAAGATTACTCACCTAGTGTGTCATTTGAGATGACTCATGTAACTCATCAAGACCGCAGCTGCCACTTCAAACAGAAGTGGATTTCTTGTAGGTCCTGTGCCATATTTCCAGTTGTGTATAGATGACTCAAATATGCATTTCAAACAACATCTGACAACAGCAATTAACAGGCAGTAATTTCTAGCTGCAACTAAACCATTGCACCACGTACAAGTATATCTCAAAAATTCTATTCTTCTACCTGAGATCCACAGTCTGTAATTATCTCTCTGAGAACAAGGGCAGAATTCATCATACCCAAATGTAGATCTCTAAAAATTTAGCCTAACTTAAGACAGCCTTCTGGATTCCCTCTACATCCGGTTTTGCTCTATGGCAGCTAGGAACTACTGCCTTCTGGAATGACTTGTCTCCACGAATTGTAAAGAGACTAAGACAGCTATGAGGTTAAAACAAGATAGATTAAGTTAATCTCAACTTGATTGTCAATCATTACTTTAAAGATCTAGAATTAGATTTGCATTTCTAACATTTCAAATAGAACCAGGAGTTACAAGTCTTCACCCTGAAGCAGAAAAGCTTAATCCTCATGTCTAATACCCGTAGTCGGGTAGGGAGCAAATGGAAGAGGGAATCTGCAGCTCCTGCAGATGAGTCTCTGTGCAGGAAATAATAAAAAAGTCACAAGATTAAAAAAAAAAAAAAGCAACAAATCTATAAAAAGAACATGATTACAATAAAGTTCCTATGAGGGAAAGATGGGTTCACTATACAACAGCAAATTGTTGTGCAGAACGAGAGCCTCTTGAATTTAATTTCTTAAATAATATTTCTTTGCCCAATCACTCTCTGAGAAACATATGACTTTTAATACTATTGCAAGGTGAATCTTGTTTTATGCAAAGAACCCCAAAAATATATATTGTTAGCTGAAATTTGTTACTCTGTTACAAAGCAAGAGATTCTGTCTGGTTGCCTACTGCATATTATTATCAGAGGGCTTATAGCTTTCTTCTAGAGTTAAATGCTGTTCTCCAATAATAATAAGAATAATTTGACATGAACAGCTGGAAGATTCATTTTGGGAATACCAGTAGATAGTTTTTGATATATATTTCTGCCACTTTAACCTTTAACAGAACAAGTTTGCATTTGAGTGCACATCAAGGCAGTCCTTGGAGTACACAGATGGTTCTGTAAACCGTATGGCACAAAAACCTCTTCACTGTTCATAGTTGACATGGAAACTTCTAGGCATCATTGAAAAAATGAAAAGTATTTTGGGTAAAAGGTCTGTTAATAATGTTCCATTAAGAACATTTTATTTGCATCTGAGGATCATGCTTAACAAAAATTAGATAAAATTTTGCACTATCTCATTAGATCAGTTTGTCCATGGTTAAGAACAAATTAAAGTATTTCAGCTGGTGTTGCCTTGCAGTGAACAGGGGAAACTGACCTGGCATTCTCAACTGAATAAGCAGTGTTCAGCATCTGGAGGCAATGATTTTTCTCATGCATTCAGCTTGATTTTCACTATACAGCATTATTATGAAGTACCAGAGTTTTGAGGTCAAATTTCTAATTTGAGGTCAGACTTTCAAATTCAAAGCTGAAAACATTAATGAAATACCAAAATCTGCTTTGGTTTGTTCCTTATAGAGGAACAAAAACCAGTTCATTTGTATCCATGTCAGCAATTTCCAAAAATGATGGCATACATTCAGACGCTAAATTCGTCAGAATATAAGCCACATACCAAATGATGGATAGAGGATCTTACTTTTAATTATGCCCTCTATAAAACATTGGTCCTACATTCTTACTTAATGCATGAAAAATTATCTTCAAGAGGAATGTGCATCTGAAATAGTGGAGTTCACTGCTGTGCAATATCATGAATTTCAGGTTTTAGGTTTGCATATTTGTTGCTCTTAAGTTTTTCATGTAAATCACAATTATTCAAGTTCAGAATAACTATTGTTTTGATAATTAATTTAGATAATTATTCTGTGCTGATTTGCCTGGTAGTCATGCTCTAGGTACCTTCTCTAAGAGTCAGTGATTAAGTTATACTCAAGATGAACCTCAATGTAAATGATTCCTTTATTTTAGAAAGGGAAAAGAAAAAAATAATTTGCTTCATAAGCATGGTAGCTATATTTCAGGATTGCCAGTATTCATTTATTTTTTAAAATACTTTTCTACTGCCTATGACTACTCCAAAATTTATCTATTTGGAGTTAACTATAACGGAATAGAAGAGGAATCTCTTGGTGGGAGATAGGTGGTAACTAATTAGTTTTGCCTATATAAAAGAAAAATAATATCTAATGACTTTCACTGAAAAAAATCTACTTGCCCTAAGCAGATAAAGAATATCTTTGAAATATGGTATAGTCCTTTAATTGCCCTAGATATGTATCAGTATAGTCATCTATATACCACAAAATCATTAAGCTTTAAAAAGAAGCAGAGTTCACACTTAATTAGGATCTTGTGAGTTATCACCTAAGCATTCTGCAGGCTTCATCTGTGCTAGACCTGCTCTATCACAGGGCAGCAGAAGCTCAGTGAGACCTTCCCTGAAATTATTCTTATCTTCAGTAATTCCCAGAATTCTAAAAAGATAATTTGCATCTGGGGCACATACAATCCAATTTCTAGTATGTTCTCTTCTACCCTGCTTGATCTCTCTTGTGACTGCTCACCTCTTCTCCAAGTTAGCATTCCTGTCACAGAATTCTAATAAACCCTTATGGCTGTAAAAGCAACATATGCTAGATATCAGCCATATTTGGTCTTATGCAGTGCCACTTATTGGTGTTATGCCCTTGGTATTCACTCACTAGTATCTGCATGGTAGATGGAGGGAGGAAGTATAAGCCAAACAGAGAAGACCAAAAGGCTGGACTTGAGAATGAGGGGCTGGGAAGAGTAAATGGAGCAAGTCAGAGTCAGCAGAGGTGGGAAGCACCTCTACTGAGCAGAGGCAGGAGGGTCACTGTGAGTCACCCAAAACGAGTGGGAATAGAAGCCAGGGTGGAGTGGGATCAAAGGCTCTGTGTCAGAAAAGTGTGAATGTAGGTAACTGATGAACACAGTGCTGCGTGTAACAACTACATATCAAGAAAGAAGACTGCTCAAGCTCTAATATTTGGGGAACATGCTTTAAAGGGGAAAAAAAATATGAAGCATAAAATATGCCATTCACTGGGAGTATTTGAAGAAAAAAGAAAAAAAGATTCTACATTTGCCTGGAAGAGACAACTTATGCCTCTCTGAAGTTGTTAATTTCTTGGAGTCCTTTCCATCCCTAAATTTCCAAGACTATAGACTGATATAAAAATCTAGCTTGACTGTATTAGGGTCTATGAAAATGGTGTCAGTCTCTTTGTGTGAGTCCATTGCACAAGGTCTTAAACCAATGGTGCATTTAGCATTCCCTGTATAAAACTGAAATGCATTGAAAGAACCCAGTACTGCTGAAAAAGTCATCATCAAATAATATTTTGTTCATTTTTTCCCATATTTTTATGTTCAGAAATTTTCAAGTTCAGATTAAACTGCCTTCATTGAAAGACACCTGTAAAGTCTCATTGGGCAGTGGTCATTTATAAATGAGACAGAAATAATATAAATATAAACTTCTGGGAATGAGTTTAAATGTTATTTTTACTGGGTTTTTACATTTTTTTCTTCTTCCCCTTTTTTTTTTTTCCCAGAGAAACTGCGTTCTGTGTGTAACTTTTTGGACAGGTGCTTTGTTGCATATCTCTGCTGAGTAGGGCTCAATGGTAGGGATAAAATCAGCAGGAAGTGTTACTTAGAAAAATGTTATCCAAAGACAGCCCTCACATGCAATATGGAATACACCTCTTACAACATTGATTTTACAAAAATAAATGGAATATAGCAAACAAGAAAAAGTAATGGTAAATAGCAAATTGACTTTCTCTGAAGTTTAAATTAATGATGCAGAGAATCACTGGTTCATGGTGAGACAAACTGTATAGCTCTCACAAACACAAAACTCCCCACATTATCTCCTCTGATCTCATCCTTCCTGGGTAGGAGCTGGCAGTAACCTGAACACAGTAGACCTTCCACTTATGTAAAATTCGTGTGTCTGATTTAGGATAACATGCTTAAAGCTAAGAAAAGGTCCAAGCTGCTTTCTTGGGCCAGGGTACAGTGGTCAACAGCTAAAAGAATGTGTCCCAGAAAGAGAAGGGACACTGCCTCCTTTTTTACAGTATTCTTCCTATGACATTTTATTAGGCCAGTGTTCCACCCTTAGTAACGGTAAGCTATGGGTAAATAAACCAGCTCTAAATCTTGTAAGATCACAGTATCTGTTTTGATGCCTATGCTCCATCCATCTTTACGACAGAGAATAAGGAGGTTGTAATGATTCTCAACTTGACAAAATACTAGGTATTAACAAAATATTACCATTTTTGATGCTCAGAATAAATGACTTTCATGGTTCTGTGGGTCTGTTTAACTACTTTGGATCCACTACTCAGAAAACCTATAACACCTCAGACTCGTTAATCTCGTTAAACTCATTTGGGAGGTTCAGTCTTTTAATGAAGTCTTATTTGGGTATTTCCAAAGCACCACTTAAATGTATGGATCCATCAAAATGATCCAAAGTAGATATTTTTCACATATCTTAATTTCTAAAAGCATATATAATTTTTTCAAAATAATAGAAGCAAAATAAATTAACTACAAAGTAAGTAGTAGAATAAACTTAACTATTTTGCATGTTTTCTTTTTCCCTTTCATGTTAAGCAGTAACCTGACCAAACATCTATGTACCAGATATTATGCAATTTTTTTACATCAGAATGTTTTTGTTGTACAGTCACTATGAAAGACTTTTTATTAGTCTGAAAAGTTAACAAACATGCTTTCAGTCTTTTCCCTCCAAAACATTTGCCACCATACCAATTAGTTGTAATACTCATTTCAAGCACTATAAGTAGTTATGAAGCCTGTCTACTTAAAATATATTTTTATTTCATCTTACAAGCCAAGTGTTTTAGTTCAAAAGATAAATAATTTCTCTTATGTAGCAGGTTAAACATTGAAACGTATTTATCTCTTTAAATCTCACTTCTGTTTTGACGCTTGGAGAAAGCTGCCATCTTAATATTTGCCAGTTTACTGGTAGAATTAGCACAGTAGAGTTAAAAGACTGTTAAAAGTAATTACTTTTTTTTTTTTTTTTACATAGTGTATTTTCCACAGAGTGCAGTTGATAGTACAAGGAGATCCTGGATTTTCTCAGAATATCAATTAATTTATTCTATGCTCATATTGACTATCTCTCAGTCTCTCACATTAATTAATTCAGTACACATCAGTCTCATATCAATTAATCTCATGCTCATGTACCTTTGGAGCGTTTGTCCCACACACCAATAGCAGGGTCCTTTAGTCTGTGGAGAAATCCTGAATAGCCAGCTTTGCATTTTAACAAAATCTGATTGTGAGTGCTGAGCTGATTTTTTTAATGATGAATTTTCCACATTGGTATTCTTATCCCTAATATCCTGCTTGGGCTCTTAGGAAGTCTTCTGCCATCAATCTCACCTTGCAAAGGAAACATACAATGCAGGCCCAGTGCATCTGATTGCATAAGATACTACCAAAACAAAAAATATTTCTATGGATTAAGTATGCCTGTTTCAAAAGAGAGGAAAGCACATACAGAAATAAACATTTCTAATTTCTTTTGAATGCTAATAGAGAATGAACAACACCAAAGGATTTCGCCTCTTATAGACCCCAGAGATCACACTATAATTTCCTCATAAACCAGTGAGTTTTCAAAGACGAGTAAAAAAATCCGAAACAAAACAATAAAACCTAGGAATATGCTATAAATATTGAACAAAGAGATAATGGAAGCAAATATGGAAGTAAATAGAAGTAAACAGTGCACATCTAATGCCTGATGTTTTTTGCAGTCTTAAAGAACAAGAGTAAAAGCAACATTTAATCTCAGATATTTGAAGTCGAGAAAAGTACCTAGTTGCTAACTCTATGTCTACCTCTCTCTGTGCATCCGTTTGGCAGACGCCAAATTAAGCTCACAGACCAAAGAGTTCATTAAATTATATCATTAGAAGCAGAAGTTTTAGTTGGCCAAAGGACTTTAAAGAAGAGCATAAAAGTAACATTTGCACCCAATTAATGATAACACCAACATTAACTGGTGGTGAACATTGTGTCTCAGCTTGTGCTAAGGGATGTAGAGAGAAAATTAGCCAAAGACCTGTAGGAACAAACAAATAAATTAAAAAAATATAACACGGCAAAATGCTTGACCCATTTCTAGCCTGGTAGATAATCATGTGGGGGTTTTTTTAATGTTTGAAGAGGGCCAAGATTAGACTGACAGGAGCCCTGTGGAGCAGTACAAAACAATTCTCCCCTCCACCTGCAGCTATTAGCAATCCAACTACTAATTTTACATAGTGCTTATGGTCTGATTGCTTACACTTAAGCCAGCAATCTCCTCCAGGAGAAGGGAGAAAATTAATCTGCCTGTTTTGGTTTCTTTCACAGTATTGAAAAAAAAAGTAATTGTCAGTTGTTGTTTACAATAAGAAGGAAGAAAATAATCCATTTTTCTGCCAAGCTTCCCATGTTTTAATACAGTGAATAACATTCATCTTAAAAATGATTTTTTTGGATGCCAGTGGGATTCCAGGCTCTCAAAAGATTTATGTAGAATCTTGTTAGTTTGGTTTAATGATAGATGTAATTCAGATGATATTCTTCACTTACATCACAGGCTATACCTATAGAAAGGGCCCTTTCTTTAGATGAAGGTAAAACCAAGCAAAGAGATTGAGCTCCACACTACTTCTATCTAACCAGTCAGTAGTACTCATTTCAGTACAGACCGTTTTATTCCAGGGGATAGTGCACCACACCAGAAACTCATTACGAAACTGAGCATTTGTATCTGAGGGGTTTCATTGCAAAGTCATTTCCAGCTGACCCAACTGTTTTGGTAGAGGATCCAATGCAGTAGGACAGGCAACTTGTCAAAATGTGTGTGTAATCATATGATACACTACTACCATACACCTGTTATGTTCAGGTGAACTTCTGAACTTCCTCTTTTAGTTCATGCGCATCTCTGCAGAGTAATTTAAAAAATATATGTATCATAATGTCATATTAAACGTTCAGGGTTTGATATGTAATTTCTGCTTTGTGCTGTCCTTCATCTGACTTAATTCTAAAATAACTGCTTATTTTACGTCTATCTGAAGTAAAAAGCAGATTGCTCATCTTGCTAGTAAGATGTAATCTGTTACAAGATAAGGAAGGACAAAATGCAGAAGATTTGGAAAAATAAGTCAATTTCATCATTCAGGAATGTAAATCATAGAACTGTAATATTCTTTCTGAAACTTCTTAATGATCATTTACTAAAATAGTCAAACCAAGAATGCCAGCCTTACAGCTGCAGCTTCTTAAAACTGATCAAAACTAAACCATGTGCTCTCCAAAATTTTAATCTAATACTCTGCATCCTGCCTATCACCTGTTCCTCTTTGCACAGCAAAATTCGATCACAGATTAAGAAAACTCTGTACTCAGTAATTGGTTCTTTCTGCCCAGTACTGCCAGTGAGCCATGAAAGTCAGATGAGGTTCCTGAAAACTCATACTTACAGCAAAATGACAACAAACACTCAAAGAACATCTAATCACACTAGCTCACATTTTCCTCTCAAAATATGGTAAGATTAATCATGCCAATTGATCACCCAGTGATGAGTTAAACATGACTCTACACTGGAAAACAGTGAATTCCCCACAACCATACTTACATAAAAGTAACCTCATATTAACCTCAAGTTACTGAAGAGCAGCTTAGCCCCCACTACCTCCTTCACAAGTCATCATCAGAGTCAGAAAATTTATCTTCCTGAGATGTCATGACTTCAAAGAAAGGAATATAAAATCTTGTTGTGCTTTATTAGCTATCATGGCTGAAGTGATGATAACCCAATAGCTGTAAGGAAGGTTCTCAACAATCGATCAGTATTTCAGTTCTGCTTCATTTCAGAGGTCTCTTTTTGCCCATTGTCAGTACTGATCTGTTTCACAGATTATCCTCTGGCAGATCATCTCGTGCAACAGCATTTAGCACACTGTCTCTTCTCTGGAAAGAGACTGTATTATGAAAGGTTCTGTAACTCTGGCATTGAAAGTAATAAAACTCCTTTTAGCAATGCCTCTAAGTAAGGCTCCTCTACCTTAATCTGTACATGAAACAGACACACTGACCACATGATCAAGTTCTGTTCTTACTACAGTTCCTAGTATAACTGTGTAGTCTCTGCAGTGTTAAAATTTATCAAGTTTTGGTTAGGGAGTTCTTGGGGAAAGGACTTCATTAGCAGGTGTCAAGAATGAACATCCTACTCATTGGTAATGGAAGCAATGTGCTTTGCATCCCAGGAAATTCCCCCTTGGTTCACCAAATAATATGAGCACAAAATAACAATGGAATAAGAAATATTAATTTACTTACAGTGTAATTTACTTACCTGATAAGTACAGATACTTCGTTTCAGGAAATCGTACTTTAATATATTCATATGCATGCCTAATTTAATGCTAAAGTGTTTTGTACATTTGTTTTCAATTATAGACCTTGAAAGTACTCACTCAAAGGCAAATCTTTGTAGTTCTTTTTGTTCATAAAAGTCACTTAAAGTGGGAACTTGAAAACATCATTAACTGCAATTCATCCTTGATCCTTTCATCCCTTCAGAGCTTATTTAAACTTCAAAGTCTTGACCCATTCAAATGATTTAAACAAGTGCTCTGAAGTTTCACAGGATACATGACAACCAATATAAGTTCTCATAATGTGATCTTTCTTTATTGTGAAATTTTCTAGAGAGGAATGAAAGGAAACCTGTAATATCTGAAAGAAGAGAGTCATGTTAAGATTATGAAAGAGCATGATGGACTTTAAATATGGAAATACTCTGAACACTGTCGCAGGAAGGGGGTCCGGCTGCTGATATCCAGCTCCGGTATGCCTGCGACCTTCCTAGAGAGCGTCCCGCAGAGAACAACTCTCCCAGGGACACTTGGCAAGCCTTCCTAGACGACGGGTGATTTCAGTAGGTGTAGCAGTGCTTCAGCTACAAGTGATTCAGCTCTTTTGTGAAATCACCCCAGGCAGACTCGGGAACAGAGAGACAGGAGCCTCGTGTGGCAGTTCCACAGAGGTAGCTTTATTGTCCAAACCACCCTGCAAAGGAGAGGCCAGGGACAAAAGCTCCCTGGTGTCAGGGGTCGAGGCATGGGTTTATATGGTGAAAACAGGGGTGGGGCGGAAACCAATTAGCCAACGGGGTACAGGCTGTTACCATGAAGAAAGAAGGCATGTTGGGAACTCACCATGACCCAGAGGAAAGTTGGTATCTCTGGCTATCTCCAAGGGAGTGCTGGCAGCTCTAGCCTTGAGGGCTCACAGCCCTCCACAGATCACATTTTAATTTCAGCCTTATAAGCAGTTATTTATCATGTTGAATGCATTTGGGCTACAATGATTTTTTTTTTTCAGCATGGTCATGTACAAATACTATCTTCAATGGCCAAATTCATAAAAAGAGAATGAAAGGCAAAACAGTGACATGGTTCATCATGCCTGAATGGATTATTTTTGGCTAAATTCTAAGATAAAAAATTGTAAGTACCTAATTGCATGGCCTCACTCTGCTGTGTTTTTTATAGTTCATTACTTACTTTATATTTCCATGCTTATCCTGTTTTCAGTCACTTGCTATTATAACTAGCAAAATGTAAAAGTGACATAAGGTATTTTTAAAAAATTCCCTATATTTTACGATTAATTAAGAGGTTCTGAAATCACATGAATATGAGAATCTCATTTTGATTGCATTTTAACCCTTCTTCATAACCAAAAAAAGCTTAAAATTTGAATTGTAGGGTATCTTAGCCTAAAATTGGCTGCAGTCTAAAAAGGTGAAAAAAATGCCAACAGTTAGAAGGTCCTTAGCTGGGTTTAGTACTGAAACAGCAGTGAGTTACCTCCTAATGACCATCAGTATCAACCAGCTTTGCAGTGGTCGTGGAAGAGAATAAGAGCCCTCCCTTCTTGCACAGCCTGCTTAAGGGATAGCCACTGCCACCACTTGAGGAGCCAGGAGGCTGCCTGAAATACACTATTCGGCCTATTTTTCTTCAAGTACTGTAAAAGAGTCTGGGGAAAGGATACAGCATACATCATACCTGGCAATTTTTTTGCCTTGTTTATTCTCTTGGGGAACTTATGGGAACTTGGTGTGCAGAACAAGTGAGTTCCGGTGGGGTGAATATGTTGCAGCCTTTGAAACGGCATTCTAAGCTACTTTTTCCCCACTGTAGACTTGAAGCTAGAATAAATATTGTTAATAAAACATTATACAAGCTCAGTAATTTATGGGAATGTACTTCCATTATATGTTCATTCTCTATAATTTTATCCCAAAAAACATCAGTGCAGCCACTCCCTCTTTACTTAAGGGAAGTACAATTCATTTTCATTAGTGGTGTTGATCATTACAGACCAAGCTCTAATCATATTATTGACTAAGAAGATAAGAAAAAAGACAAACTAGAACGGACCAGTTTTGTCAGCATGCAATCCCCAACTGTGACACACAGCTACATTCCATCTTCTATTTAGTCCCATTTATTTCACAACAATGTAGATTAAGAGCTTCTCAAAATATTTGCAAGGTCACCCAAAGATGCTTGTATCTTTCTCTAGTTCTCATTTTTAATGCAGTTGCTGCATTGGCTAGTGAAAATTACACATTTCACTCCTAAATTGCTACAATTATTGAACATTCTTGTTATCTGCTCTGTAATTTCATTTATTAAAATGTGTTTATAAATGTAGCATTGTGTTATGTGAGTCACTTCATATGAGCGAATCCTTTAGAATTCTTTCACTGAGCTGAGAGGGAAGAGGATCAGGCTACCACTAGCAGAGGAGTAGAAACAGTGGAACATAAATCAAAAGCTCCACATTTCTGTACTCCTTTTGAAGCTGTGATATGGCTCTGGGATCAATAAAAGACCTTGTCAGTGACATACAACTCTGCAAGAAGTTTCTCATGCTCTAGCTCTAAACTTGTCAGATTACTTACTCAGCCCAGAGGAAGTGTTGTTGCCATCTTTGCCGAGGATGTTGTTGCTTCCTTGTTTCACATTAATACTCAGATCTGAGACCTTTTTCTTAGAAAAACGTATTTCAGTATCTTTTAAGCTAACTCACTAGCTGAAAGTGCAGAAAAATAGGTCTTCTTTACAATTATCATAAAAGAGTAGCAAGTCATAGTTGTAGACAAGGTATTCTTTGTACAAATTACCATGCAAACCAATCATTTCTACCATTGCAATGTCTTAATACTGTAGTGCTGAGACAGCATCCCTGTTTTTGTTTTCTAATGCTCTACTGACACCTTCTGGAATACAACACTATTTTTGACTTTATAGCTGACTTGTGTAATGGTAATGATGAAGTCAATAAAGAAAAAATCTAATGCTACCACATGTACCAACACACAAATACCAGCATAGCTTTTACATCCTTAGTGCCAGTTTTGACTGGTTTTGAAGCATCAAAATCATAGAGCAATCAGGAAAACACAACAAAAAGAACTTATTTAGATTGAGATAATCAAGTTTCAGGGGAAAAAAAAGCCTATATTTCTGCTGCTGCTGCTGTCTATGATATTTGATGCTATTTATAAAAGCCTATCTATCAAAGGCAAGGGATTAAGGCAAAATCTCTGATTTATTTTAAAAATGTGTAGAGGTTAAAATTAGGAAAAAGATATCCTTTCAACCTCTATCTCATATGCAAATTTAATTCCTCAGTTCTCTTTAGTCCCCATCATTGCAGCTGAAGGTGGAAATCTTGAAGCACATAAAGTTTCAGCACTTGAGTGTAAGAATAACCCAGTTATCCATGGCGTCCACATGAAACCTGCAGGTACAGCACAAGATTATGAGATATCTTCATCCTTCTGGGGGCCAGGCATCCAATGTCTAAAATAAAAAACAAATATTTAGGCTACTGAATCCCCTTGTTGCCATATTCAAAGACAGTTTCACAGACACCTAGTTGACTTTCATCCTTAATGACAGAAAAGATAAAAATCCCCTATTGTTTCTACTTTTTAAAAAAATAATAAAAAGAACGTGATTCATAAAGGTAGTATCTCAGGTGTTTGATGTAGTCACAATAATAATGCAGTGCAACTACACTGAGTAATCTTTTTGCCTTTTTTTTGAGAGAGAAAAGATTGTTTGACTTAGGAATTTTATTTTATGGGGCTTTTTAATTTCATTCTTTTGAAACCCATTAATGTCTTTATGTGCTATGTCTAATATACTGTTTATAAATTCTGACAGAACAGATTTTCATTGGACACATTCAATTAGATAACAGTAATTTGATAAAATGGTTGTGGGCTAATTCACGGGAATACACAGGACATCCTCAGATTATTTATTTTGACTATGTGCAATAAAAGAGCACTCTTTATTATCATTACACTGGATCCAGTCATAACTGGATTGAACAAAAAGACACAACGTACAGAATCGAAGAGGACTGCAAGGACATAGGGGATGAAGCAAAGGAAATAGCCCCTCAGGTTATTTTCTACTATAAATAGCAAAGATAACTTTCCAGTCAGAGGGAAGGGCAAGCAGAAGCACATATATCACACATATCAGCATCTGGCCACACAGCTGTTGTCTCCAGCAGGGTTTTGGCCTCTATGACTATTCAGATACTCTTCTAAGTCTATAGGTTACTGCAGAGAGATGGCACTTACCTATTAAATAGGTGTAATGACATCTTCTCTAATAGGTTAACTAAGTTACAGAAGTGGCTTTCAGCTGGATTATTTTGGGAGTGGTGTCCAAAGTTTGGAGACAAGCAATGTCCCAGGGACAAGTTGTCTTGCAGGGACAGTGTCTTGGGAGCAGGTCCCACACTCCCCACGGAGACAAGGGACAGCTGACATATCTAACACTCAGGTGCTGTATGCCAACACTCATATTCTGGCAAACGGACAAGAAGAACTTTGCATTCTCCATGTGCAGTCTCAGAATTACACTATCTTTGGAAGTACAGATATTTGGTGAGATAACCCACGTGACTCAAGTACTGCAATGCACAGCTGCAGGCCGTTCAAGACAGACAAAAAAGTAAAAGAGATGGGGTTGTTCTCCACAGAAACGATCAAATTGACCACCTGGAGATTAGCTATAGACAAGAGGACAGGTCTGTAGATCTGATGCTCTGACATTAGAGGGCTGGAGAAGCTGATTTCAGAGAAAGAGATGAACGAGATATTCTAGAAACCCTCTCCAACCTAGATTTCTGTATGATTCCATCATGACATGCTAGAAACATCCCTCACTGTGAAATGCCATGTCATGGTGCAGGATGGTTCACAAGAGTAACTTCTTCAACTGGATCCATGAATCTTACTGACAGATAATGTGTGAAATGATGTATAGCAGCCTATTTTACTTCAATAGTTGAAGGAAATAAAAAAAATGGTTCAGAGGAAGCTGAGGACTCAGTTTGTACTGGTTAATAATCTGTGTGAAAAGAACAGGTGCTATACGAAGCCAAGAAACACTACGCATTTTTATTTTTTTCTTAAATAACACAAAATATTCATGAAGATCACTTTGTTATTTAGCAGTTTGACAAGATAATTTCATAGCAACTATGAAATTGTATGCTTGACTCCTTAAAACTGCCACTAGAAACTGAGTGTATGGACCTTTTTTATCCATATTGCTCCATCCATTTAAGTTTATTTCTACTTTTCAGAGTTATTTAAAGTATGAGATAGCCTAGAATGGATTTCTCTTTTGCTGTTGCAGTGATTATATGTTTTGAAAAATGTTTTATCACTTTTATATTTGAGTGAAGTTTTATTAGTTACTAAAGAACATTCTTTACAGAATTTAGTGAAAAAATTTCATATGAAACATATTGTAGCCTTCATAATGCTACTTAATGCCTGGAAAAAAACCCAGAACAAATGCCAAGGTTAAAACTCAATTTTACCACTAATCTGAACATGGTCAAGTAGAGACATAAATAAGTAATAAATTTTGAAACTGTAGATGACTTCAAATGAAAATAATGCAAAAATCAGTAATATCTGATTTTCCCTATCATAAAGTATGGATAATAAATTCAAAGAATTTTTTTTAACTACATAGTCCTTTTATTTTTTCATAGTTTTGGTTTGTTTTTTTGTTTTTCTGGTTTTTTGGAGGGCACAGTGGGGTTTGGTTGGTTGGTTTGGTTGTTTTGTTTTCCTCAATAATATACCCTAAGCTTAGCAGATGGGTTATACCCTAAGTAGAACTATCTTGTTTGTTTAAGAGAGTTGACACCCCTCAGCACACTTGTCTACAGAGATACTAGTGCCTCGAAGCTTTTTAACCTGAAGTCTACAAATCCAAGCTTTCCATAAGCTATATTTGACTATATCTCCCCATCAGATGCAGAACAATATCTTCTTGACATGGTAAGCATTTAATAAAGTAGTATGAAAAGACTGTGCAAGGTAACCAAATAACATCCATTATATTCAGTAACATACAATTTTATATCCACAGAAGAAAAAAAGGGCAAAAGCCTTTGAGGCCAATTCCTAGGCAACATAAAGGCATTTTTTTCCTCACAATTCCTCAAATTTCACTGTTTCTTCATTTTTCAGCCAAAAGAGAACTTCTGAAGTTTTTCCGTTGCATGAGGCAATGAATCCAATGCTAACATAAAAGAGAACTGTTTCTCTTAACTTTCCGGAAAAAGTAACAAGAGGCATGTAATGAACATCTATCTCTAATATAACTTCTGGCATCCTCTTAGGTGCATCTGAGATCCTCTCATACTCTTCTAAATCCTTTGGATCACACGAGGAATGTTGGCCTTTTATTGGTAATGAATCTTTTCTCTCTGAACAACTGTCCTGTGAAAGCCATCGGCAGAATTCATTTTTCCCAAGATGAACCAAATACATCTCTTGGCCAAAAATTAAGAAGCCTTTTTCCTTAGCAAGTGGTACTAAAAGTCTGCAATGAAGCAGTTGTACCACTTGATGGAGCCATTATCAAGTTGCCAGGCAAAACACTCATCCTGAAAATTAATGAGTGCAGCTGTAGCAGCCAAGAGGAGACAGGATCTACTCAATTTTCTAGACATTCAATAACTAGTGAGCCTGGCCTATTTAACAGTGGGTTACATCAACCTGCCAACCTTGGAATAAATCTTTGTACTATTACCATGATAAACTACAATTCACTTTGCTATGTGAGAATGGTCTGGGAGCAGACCCTCACTTCTGATGATTTTGTGGTGGGTACTTTTTTTCTCCTTCCTACTCAACAGCCACACTTTGCCCAAAATTAGTAGTAGTTTATTTTAAAATATTTAAGTGAACTGGCAGGGTTTCAACTGCTTACCTTCTTTATGAGTATTTTGCTATTTTTTTTTCTTTACAGGGAGGAAAATAAACTTCTTCATCTCGAAGTAAATTTAAAAAAAATGTTTTAAGAGCTCTAGGGAAATGCTACTATCTCTGAATGCCCTTGTCAAGCTTCTTATCTTGTTTTTGCCAGCCAATTCTTTCCCTTAGGAACTGTGAATGTCTCACAGATAAAGTTGAATGCAAGTAGATATGTATGGGGCTCTACTCCTTTCTGAAAGAGATACTTAAAACACCAGGACATATTGCAGACAGTTGATTAATATTGCCTACATGCCAATAAATGACTGGTAGTCATTTTCAGGCTTTGTGGAGGGTGTCCTAATGAATATAAACAGAATATGAGTTATTCAAATATAATGGGAAATTTTTCCATCAGCAGCAGGCTCTTCACATACTAACTTAACAGACAAAACACCAAAAGACTCATTTCAATTTGTTGTATGCTTATAAAACAAATTTTTCACCTTCTCCACTCTAAGGGAATCACTGATTAGAAGCATTTCCTGTATTCAGTTGAAAGTTAGTACAAAACTCCATCCAAGGCTAATGTTAACTGACACTTTAGACCACACATGGTAGGTCAGAACAGAGTCACAGCATATTCACATTTCTTTCCTCATTCAGGGGTAAGAAATAGGGTAGGAGCATGCTTTCTACTTCCAGACAGTAAGTGCTTTGGGAGGAGGGTGATGAAAGGAAAGAATTCACCAGAGCAGAATAATTGCCTTTCACATAGCTATCATAATTTCTCTGCTCAAAGGAAAACACAAGCACAAGCAGTGAGACTTTATATTCAAAGATCCAAATAGATTAAATAGAAATCATTGATTCCAAGATTGGACTGCTTCCTCATGTGGTACAAAACATTAGATTGATTTGAGCTGCACAGTGATTTACACCAAAATAATCTGACAAGTCTGGAGGTGACAAACTGATGGATTAACTGTACCTAGCAGTTTATAAAATGATTTCTCATAGTTTTAATAATTTCTTTTTCCATTTACTCATGCTTTTGTAGCACTTTTAAAAGACCCTTTTTTAACAATTCAGGGGGTTAAAAGATTATGAGCAATTATTTTAACTCCCATTCACCTTAATAGGAATTGTGAACATTCTGTACTTCTGGTACTCCAGGTTCCCTACTTCTGCTTCTAGATTGGCAGCTCTCAAAGTGCTGGCCAAGGGATTCATTATGTCTCTTTTCTGGCTGCAGCATTTTGATCCTTCAGGCTGAACTTTCTTGGTTAAAGATCTCATAATACTGTAGACTACAGTAGTGTGTCTTCCTTTGATACTTTTTTTTTGACAACTGTATGTTGTATTAAACATAATGTATTTACATGAAAGATGGACCATTTAGACCTCTTAACTACCCATATTTTGGCTGACATACTGAACTCATTTACACTCTCAAATGGCTAAACCAGTGGGTACTATGACTTTTTCTGCAGAACAAGACACAACACACAGATTTCATGACAACTTTCAGGATTTAAAAGAAACTCACTCTGTTGTACAGCCCAAAAAATACACATATCCAGCCACAATAATAAAACATTCTCATATCTTGCCCTAGTTTTCTCTCCAGTCTTGAATATTTCTGCTTCCTTCCTCCATCTATCTTCTTCCATGGAACATCAACTTTCTTATTCTCTTTAAAAGGATTGATAAGAGAGTGTTCCTCCTACTCAGTTTTTAGACCAGTTTGTTAGTTAATAGTCCTGATCAGCCTCAGCAGAAGACCAACATCCACAATGATGTAATTTGCTGACAGGCTGCCTGGATGGGCTGTTTTCCTTTGATTTCATCCTTTGCCCAAAGCATTTATTTTCAAATAGAGGATCGCCAAAGTTCAGCCCTGCTGCCTTTTGGGTCATGTGTGTCTGTCTCCTGGAACCACACCTGAAGCTGAAAGTGGGAAGAAAAAACTAGTAGAGGAAGTAATCAAGCCTCAGGCTCATAATGAAATTTTTAGTTTCACATAATCACCAGTATCAAACAGAATAGTGAGAGTGCTGGTGCAGAGATTCTGTATGTCATCACAGAAAGTAACTGAAACATGTTGGGGGAAAAACAACTTCTAAAGCACAAGGTGGGTAACAGATAAAGGGAGATAAAGGCCTTGACCATGTGAAATTATTCTCTCTCATTAAAATGAGTGAGTGCTGGTGGCATATGGTCCATCACAAAAGCAGATCAAATGAAAAAATAGCCCAAGAGGCATCACTGCAGTGTAGAATTTATCATATTTTGATCCACTGTTTCCTAATTGGAGACAGGCTTCCAGAACAGGATTAGCTTGGATTTACATGATGAAAAGTAATGCAGAGTTATTTGTATCAGTTGACTCTCACCATTACACATGATGACAAGTGAGAAAATAAAGTTCTTGTTTCTTCATAACATGAATAATTTGGAGAGTGCTCGTTCCAGAACTATCAGAACAGGATGCTAATTGCACAAAACACCTGTACATCAGGAGAGAACTGCCTTTCACCTCAGCAGCACCATCTTCATTAATCACAAAGAAGCAAGAGAGAATCACACACTTGTAAGTGTGTGATTCAATAACAGGATCTCTAGTAGTGTCGTGGCATGACTTTGATAACAGTAAGCAGACAACTGTCAAGCACGGCTACCAGAGAATGAAAAGGTTAATGGCAATCCCTGACACATCAGCTACTGGGTTTCTATTTCTGATAGAAATACAGGAGTCACTGGCATGAAAACCACCACATCCTGCATAAACTATAATACCTCTTTCTGTTAAGTATCTTGTTTTGGTTTGCCTTTTTGATGCCAGAAACAAGCTGTTTCTTCCTTTCTGTGGTATCATACTGTTCATGATTTCCTTGGCAGGCAAACACAAGTAAATTTTGGCCACAGATGCTTTGTTTGTGCTCCAAGCTCATTCCTATCTTAGCCTCAGCTCTGCTCTACCCCCAGCTATACATCTTTCTCTTGAGTTTGGGGAGAGATCAAGTGAGTTTGCAAGAGGCCAAGAACACAATTCATTAGTAATTTCAAATCTTAATTTCCTAGCAATGGAGTGAGATTATTGAAGGTGTTTTGTACACAGAGGATGCAGGAGTAGGTATTCTTTGTTACAAAAAGAAGTGGCAGTAGGGGGACAGGGTAAGCTGGGCTTTGGGTCGTGGTTTTCTGCCACTCCAAAAGCAAATTCATTAATGAGGTTTTGTCTACACTATTTCTTCTCTCATGCTGCATGGTGCCCCTTTTCTAGCTTTGTCACACTGCTGGCTACCCTACACTGCACTACATAAGCTTCTCTTTTTGAGCATCTTTAGTCACAGCAAGGGAAAGGTCAGACTCTGCAACCCACCTGACCCAGAGTTCAAAACTCCAAATGCAAGTCGTCATCTTTGTCAGAAAAGATATACTGCTCAGTATGCAGGCTATGCCGCAAATAAATAAACTAAATTCTATATCTTCCAGCCTTCAACAGCAAATTTTGTCCTAAAGACAACCAGAATGTGCCAAACCTCCACTCTCATAGTGGGACCATGACAGTCAACCTCTGCAGACAAGAAAAAAGTGCAACAACCTAAAAATATCCTGGGCCTGCAAAAGAGCAAAGACATCGCAGTACTGAATGACCAGAGATCTGCAAAGCAAAGTCTCAAATTCAAATTCTTGCCTGAAGTGCCTAGAAATTATTCTTGCAAGCATTTTCTAACCAGGACCAGCTTTCATAAGAAAGTTTTTGCCCCTGCTTCTGGCTGACCAGATGAGTCAGCATGTGCATTATTTCATTTTATGCATACAAGTATGCTGGAATAGTGTCTCCTGTATGGACAAGAGTTAATCTATGGTCTAGGATTCAACAGCTACAGATAATTTACTCACTGCAGATACCATCTGTTTTGTTCTTTAATTACATTACTCTCCATAATATATCTTTTCCTGTTATTAACAGGTGGAAGAACATTAACTTTTACAGGCACAAGAAAAACACTCAAGTATTTGGCATCCCTTATTGTCCAGTGACCATTGTGACTATTCTCAGAAACTAATTTGATTGCAAAAAAAATATTATTTGACTGATTATGGAATAAGTGGCAAACCATGAACATTTGCAGTCTGCCAAACAGCAAGACAATGTAAACAGATTTTCATTTCTTTGGCATCATTTTCTAGATTTGATTCCAGTTTTGTGATCACACAAACCTGCAGAAGTCCCAGGTACCATTCATACTTATGGGGATCTCAGAGCAGAGAGCAATCTCTGAAATCTCTTTATCAATAAATCAAATCAAGCAAAGGTATAACTACCCTAAGAGAAATTTGAAGCTGCATTGATCACCAGTCAAAAAAATCTGACACCCTGCAGTATTGTTTGCACACAAAACATTAATTATACCCTTTCTGTACATTTGATTACAATACTGTGCTTGTATTTTCATTCTTTCTAAGAGAATAAAATGTGGGGAGTTTTGTAGAATTTGTGAGTACTTAAATAATTTTGGAAGCCAACTGCTGCTAGTTTCTATTAATTTGGTTAAAATTTCTGTACATGACTGTGCTTCTCAATGCAATATTTCAAAAGGTGAATTCTTGTGTGGATAAAATTTGGTTACATTTTTTAGTCAAAATGATTTTCATTACAAAAATAAAAATGATTTTTAAAAAATCTAAAAATATTTACAAAATCACATCAACAGTGTTAATGCCTTCCTTTTATTTCTAATTTGCCCAGTCTCTTGTAATAAAGCAATATATACGATAAATTCAAAGCTCTTGACAGCGATGCTATGTTCATCCTTTGAAATTAGGCCACCCCTTTCTGAAAGTGAGGTAAACAGTAATTGGTAACCCAAATCTCCCCTGTAATTATTAAAATCTTCCCATATGTGAATAGGTTCTATTTCCAAGCTGGCCAAAGGATGACTGGATCTGTCTTTATCTTCCCCTCCTTGCTTGCTATCCTCTGCCAGTCAACACCCTTTGTACCACCTCTGAGAGACAGTGGGCCCAAACTTAATGAAGGCTAAAAAGTAAATGATGCATTCTTACTGCCCACTTAGTTTGAATAATTGGCTGCCATTGCTTATTTTGCAGATTTCTGAGGGAAATCTTAGTCTCCAAAAAGTTAAATGAGCTTGAACAAAAGATGGCTAAGCTATTCTTGCCATTGACTGGCAAGTAACCTACATGATATTAACCTTCTGTAGCTAACTATTCACCCAGAATAGTGTCAGAGATGAAGCATAATTTTAATCAGAGTTGTAGATCTGCAGTACTACTTACCAAAACACCATCCTTCTCAGAAACTTAAATGTTTTACTTTTTTTTAATAGGGAATGTTGTCTGTTTTAACACAAATTCTTTGTTTAACAGAAGTTAGCATAAGTTTTTTACATTTTTCCCCAAAGGTCTCATTCCTGTGTTCTAATAATTAGCTCAGAGTAGATGTACATGTATACATTTTGGACTGTCCAGTTTGAAATGCATGCCATTCCTTTTATCTAAGCTGAACTTAATATGCCTTTTTCTTGATGAATGTTGAAAGGTCCCTTTGCAGTTCTTGCTCCTGCCTTTATTTTCTTGAATAAGTTACTAGTGAAGAAAGTTTTCTGTATTGCTGAGTCTCCTTACAATATCACATACAAACAGCTTAAAGAGGACAGGCCACAACACAGCTCCCGGCCGCAGTCCTTTGTTGCTGTGAACTCCTTCCCCTGTGAAAAATGAGAATTTATTCCTACTCCTTATTTATTCTCTTCCCAACAGTTTTTCCTTAATTTCACCTTTCCTTGTATCCCATTACTCACTGGTGTTCTTAAGAGCCTTGGTGAAGAACCTTGAAATATTTTTGTCTTTGAAATATTTTCCCCTTTAAAACATTTTTGAAGTACCGATTGGAACAGGCAGGACAAGCAAAAATATAGAGACATTTCAAACTCTGCTGTACTCTGGGAGACTTCTGCTGAAGGGGAACATGGCTGTAGCATGTCATGACACCATTATGCTGCTTATGACTGGCTTTTTTTCCTGCAGACCCTACCATGTAAATCAGTTTGGTGTGCATCTAGGTCTTCTCAGTGCTAGGATGTTGTTGGGGAATATACCTGAATATAGGAGCTGATGAAAACTTTGCAGTTCAACAATTTGGAAGTGCTTAAGAAGACATAGACCTGCCCGCAGGACTAGAAACCAAACCTTAGATGTCTGCATTTAAATTGTTCCGACTACAAAAACCTCTGAAATTGCCTGGGCTGGAAAGAAGTATTTAAGAGGAGACAACATCATGATGGGCAAAAGAGAGATTTACTTTAAAAACTTATATTCTGGCTGTTTCATAGAGGAATTCTGCATTGTTTTACTTAGAGTTACAGTGCTCTAGATTCTTTTATGTGTCTGTATACTAATAGGACTTCACTTTAGAAATTAAAAGTTGTCAATGTCCTTTAGAGAACATCAAGAAAAATTAATTTACACTTTCTAATTTTGCTGTAGCTTATTAGAAGACACATAGAAGTAAGCCCAAATGATTTTCTTGAATTTTGCCAGGAAAATATATGTAGGGTAACTGATACTTTTTAATCATGACTCAGCTTGATCCTTAACTGAGTATAATCGAGATAAATTTATTTTCCTAATTCAATAGTCTTCATTCACAATAAAATTGTTTCAGTGAATTAAACTGAGTATTCAAAATGTTGTCTTTGAATACTGCAAACAATCTAACTTCAATTAGATGAACTTCAAGTCTGAATTGATTTGCTTCATATGTCACTCAGTAGAAATATTTTTCTGTAAAGTCAAGTTTCCAAGTTGAAAGTTATTGTTTTATTTCTTTTTTTTTCTTGTTTGTGTGTCCTGAAACTATTACAGAAATGAAGTTAATATCATTTTTATTTTTTCCCATTTGAGGGTCCCTTGCCTTCTATTGCTTTCAGTTTTTTAAAGCCAGCTGCTGTTGTGACAACCTATTCGACCAATTTGTGAGTGTGATGACTACTTAGAAACCTCTGTAGTTCAAATGAGGACTCTATAGATTTACCTAATTGTTCAAATAATAAAAACATACAAAACTTTTCCAGTTTGGAAAGCTCTGCAGAAGCATTCTATGTTTATTAACTCTTCTTTTTTTTTAATCTATTTTTTAATTAACAGACTAATATATAGTGTTATAACAGCTACAGTTTAAATATTGCATTATAGAACTACTTTATATTAAGAAGCTTTTATGAGCAAATATGCAGGTATAGCCATAAAGAGTGTGAGAAATCAATTATTTGAAAGTGTAAAGGCTCAGGTTTGTACACCTGAGTAAGTTTGGAAAATGTAGCTATAAATAGTGTCATCATACTGATAAGGAAGGCACAGAAATGTATACATTTTAGTCCCTGATCAAATAAATAATTTAAGTGTGTGTGAATCTGTGAATTGATTGGGATGGGACTATTCATCTTTCAGCGTAAAATTTACTTTGGAATCTACATCCTTTTCAGTTTTCTCAGAACTTTACCTGGAGATGGAATATGTTTGAAAAAAAAAATGAGAACAATTACAATACAAATAGCCTTTTCTGGATCATGAATAACTGGAAGCTGGTGAATGTTGTTCCAATTTTCAAGAAGGACAAGAAGGAGGACACCGGAAACTACCAGTCTGTTAGTCTAACTTCAGTGTCTGGTAAGGTTATGGAAAGAATTTTCTGAGAGGTGTTGAAAAATACCTGAAAGACAACTCAGTCATTGATCACAGCCAGCACAGCTTCATGAGAGGAAAATCCTGCTTTATCAAACTAGCTTTCCTTTTATGATAAGGTAACCCTTCTAGCTGATTGAGGGAAGCCAGTGGATGTAATCTTTTTGGGTTTCAGTAGATTTTGATACTGTCTCTCACAGTGTCCTTCTGGACAAAATGTCCAGCACACAGCTGGATAAACACATTGTGGGATGGGTGAGCAACTGGCTCATGGGTCGGGCACAAAGGGTTATAGGGAATGGAGGGACATCACGCTGGAGACCTGTCACCAGAGGGCTCCACAGGGCTCCAGCTAAGGGCCTGTGCTCTTCAACATCTCCATAGACTACTTGGAAGCTGTACTAAGCAAGTTTGCACATGATGCAAAACTGGGAGGAGCTGTTGACACCCTTGAGGGCAAGAAGCCCTGCAGAGAGACCTCAGCAAATCAAAGGACTGGGCACTCACCAACCATATGAAGTTTAACAAGGGAAAGTGCTGGATTCTGCACCTGGGATGGGGCAAACCTGGGTGTACAGACAGACTGGGGCGGAGATGCTGGAAAGCAGTGCCATAGAAAGGGACCTGGGGGTTCTGTTCAACTTGAACACGAGTCAGCAGTGCCCTGGCAACCAGGAGGGCCAACTGTGTCCTGGGGGGCATCAGGCACAGCATCACCAGCCAGGCAAGGGAGGGGATTGTCCCGCTCTGCTCTGCACTGGGGTGGCCTCACCTCGAGTGCTGGGGGCAGTTTTGGGCACCACAAGACAAGAAAGACATCAAACTATTAGAGAATGTCCAAAGGAGGGCAATGAAGATGGTGAAGAGCCTTGAGGAGAAGCCACATGAGGAGCAGCTGAGGTCACTTGGTCTGTTCAGCCTGGAGAAGAGGAGACCTAGGGGAGACCTCATTGCAGTCTACAACTTCCTTGTGAGGGGAAGAGGGGCAGGCACTGATCTCTTCTGTGTGGTGTCCAGTGACAGAACCCAAGGGAATGGCCTAAAATTGTGTCAGGAGATATTTAGGCTGGATATTAGGAAAAGGTTCTTCACCCAGAGGGTGTGTGGGCACTGGAACAGGCTCCCCGGGGGAGTGGTCACAGCACCAAGCCTAACAGAGTTCAAAAAGCATTTTGACAATACTCTTGGACAGATAGTGTGACTCTTGGGGATGGTCCTCACAAGGCCAAGCGTTGGATTCGATGATCGTTGTGCGTCCCTTCCAATTTAGCATATTCTGTGATTTTGTCATTATGTAGTAATAAGACATAGAAGAGAACAAGTATTCAAAGTATGTCTGTCCAATTAAAACAATCAAGATGATTTTCTTCAACACACACAAAAATATTTTAATAGCCATTTATTGTGGCACTTGTTCCCCTCTGGGTCTGCCAGTAGATAACTAAATCTGTGCCTATATGACTGGAGTTTTTATTCCAGATACCAAAAGGAGTATCCCTAGATTTTCAGAGTGGGTGAAAGTAACAATGGTGAGATCTATGGATATTTGCTATATGCTTTTGCAACTACAAAACAGAAGACAGAATTTAAAGGACTAACTAGATGCGAAGCTTATTCTGGTTTCAGAAGTACACACTCAAAATAGAAACCACTAAGGTGAGCAACAGGTGGGTTTTTTCTTCAATAATTTATCAACACATTATAAAGGTAACATATCTGATGTTACCTTATCTAGACTGTTCAGGCTTGCTGCCAGACTGATTACTGTTTTCCTCTTATATAATGTAGACCATTTTTTATGGGGTTTGTTTTGGTCATAGCTTTATCTAGTTTTGACTTCTCTCAACTTCTCCCTGATTTGAAGGATAGGCCTGGGAGTAGCTGCACTGAGTGTGGTGTGTGTGTCTGTTTACTTCTATGCAGGAAGTAAAGAGTCTTGGTGTTATCAGTATGCCCATGAAAAATAGTGGCACTATTACTAGCAAAGTCTCTTGCTAAGGTACCTTGTAGGAATTATCTCTTAATAAAATCAAGCTCAAAATGCCTTACCAGCTATATTGTAACTTTCTTTCTTATGACTGAGAGCAATTCTGAATATTTTTTTATGAAGATTTGCAGGCTAGAAAAGAAGCTGTGTGTCTAGAAAAGAAAAAGAATTGTTAAGCCAAATTCCATTGGCCTTAAACCAGCAATGTTGAACATTTGAGCCCCTGAAGGTTACTGAAAAACTTATACCAGACTGATTTATTCTCAGAGACATCTGTCTCTAGCTACCGCAGTGATCAGCATTCTATCTGTGGCTTGTGTATCAGGAAATGACAGCTCTTTAACAGAAGCCAAGAGAGCAGCAATGTCAGTAATGAGGTCCCATGTTCTGGACTGCATAGCAGTTTGCTGAGTCCTTTGTTTTCCTCTGCTTCAGAGAAGACAATTGTTGTTATGATCCCAAGGACAACAGAGGAAGAGGCATGGGGAAAGAAAAATGTGTAGTTTGGAGGAAAATATAGTAAAATAAACAGGGTTTTTATCCCTTCCTTCCTTGCCCTACAGAGCACTCACTTACTTTTTCTCTCTGGTTGAGCTTATTTTTGTGATGGTCATATAGGACTCTGCTTTATGCAATTATTTGCAATATGTCCCTCCTTAAAAAGGGGGTAAAAAAAGTATCTTTGCATTAAAAATTTTGGGATCATGTGGTTGATAAAAGTTCAGATTGGCAAATTCTTCTCTTCAGTGAAGTAGACCAGTAAACATGCATTAAAATTCCAAACCAACCAGACAAAACAGCAATAAAAAACAAGTGGATGTTTATACAAGTCATGGAACCAATTCTGATGTCTCCATTTTTTTAGGAAGAAAAACATATATAAATTCTCAGTAGTGTCTCTTCCTTAAGAAAAAATTCCCACAGAAGACAAGGAGGACGAAAAGCCCCAAAAGTACCCCGCGTGGGTACTTTAAAGGAAAGAGGGAAACACTGACTGATTTTAGGAAGATAATTCTATGAAATATTCCCATTTATTACATATACCATTCGTTATTCTAGCAGTTATTGTCCAGGACATAATTGTCAGTATAACTTTAAAGAGAAGGAGAAAGACATAAAAAGTCAGGCTACAGGAAATAAAATTCTACATGTGACTTACCGAAAAGACATTTTCCTAATGTTAGGCCAGACACTACTTCATATGATCCTTTTGCAGAGAAAGAATATTTGTACAGTAGAACATAAAAGACAGAGATGAGTTTTCATAAAACTGACTTCATGTTCAGCCTAGCTGAATCTGAAAGGGTGATTTGTAAAATCGTGTTCTTTCAAAGTTTAGGCACAATCTTAAACGAGCAGAGCATATTGCCATTTGACACACTTTACTTTTCCCACCTTCCTAGTCAAACTCCACTTAAATTAAACAATTCATTTATATCAATTGAAGATTTACTCCAGTAAATAATGTCTTTACTGGTATATATAGAGAACATTTCTGAGTGGTTTATGTCTCTCTCCAATTGAAAAGTTATTGTATTTTGAATATTATATTTATTTTTAAAAAATGGAAAATACATGACTTTCTGAGTTTCATCATTCTGTAGTGGACAATGAGGTCAAATCCAGCACCACAGATGCCAATGGTAAAACTTTCCTCTAAGTTTAAGCAGAAAATTTCATCCATATGTTTCTTTTGCATTTTGACATGACAGACCAGATTCTTTAGGAAAGCATAATGGACGCAAGGTGGAGCCAAAGACCCTTGAAGCAATCTATTAATAACTTTTTTTTGTTTATTTTAACTGAGAGCTCTTTTGAAAGAGGCAAGTGACAATAAGCTTCAAATACAGCTTGTGAATCAAGTTGCTGAAATAACTAAAAGTAAAACCTAGCTAGTACTATCTATAATTTAATCATAAGGAAGTCAATACATTATAATGATAAAAAAATAATTTTACTTTTCTGCTCATATTGTGCTTTTAAACAACACATCCAAATTTAATGAGCTTACTTTTCTTCAAAAGACATATTCAAAGAAAAATGTAAATTCCCAACATGTTTTGAATGTTTTTCTAAAAAAAAAAAAAACACAAAACAAACAAACAAACAAAAGAATAAAAGCTTGTACTTTATTCTTATTAGGTTTTTGACCAAATGAATATTTTACTGTTTGGATTTTTTTTTTTAAACTTTTTGATAAGTGAAATAAAAGGGAATTACAGTCTTGATTACATATATTATTTGGTTTTGTTCATACAACAATATACATATTATTATTATACAACACTTTTAAAAACCAAGAGTAAAGTGAGAGGGAAATTAAAGCTACTCTTATTCTAATGTGAGATGATTAATCTTTAATCCTCTGAATTGGGTTGATAAGGATTGTCATTACTGCATGTAGTAAGCATATTTTATATCAAGTCATCTATGGTTTCAATGGCAAAGCTCACATCAAACTGTATTTTATGTCCCTTGAAACTTGAGAATATTTATTTTCTCTTTTTTTCCTGACAGTACACTTGAAGGATCAGATGACTGATAATATTTCACAGCTGTCGTCATCATCTGGTTTCACCCACATACACATGCCTTTGCCAAACAAATGAAAGAGACTGGAAATTAGGGTCACACTCCCACTCGTAGAATTTAGTTGATCAAAAGGACTAGACTTGAAAACTAACCATGTTAGAACTGAAACTGATGAATTACAGCTCTGAATTTTCTGTTTCCCTTTTAGTTTAACAAAAACATTCATATGTTTACACAAAAAGAATTTTCCAAGAGATGAGGTCTTCCTTGAGCAACAGCCTCAATTAACATCTTTGTCGCTGGAGGCTCACCATGCTCCTGCTAAGAGAGGCAGGAAGGTCTTGCAGCACACAAAACAAGACTCGGTTTCAGAGTCACACAAAACCAGGCTCAAATCTCAGAAACATTCCCCTGCTATTCCCAGACATGCTTAGCTATTGATATTTAAATGGCCTGTATTAAAAGCATTGACTTGAAAATTATTTGCATATTTAGCTATACAGAAATATTGACCTTTACACAGGTTCAGTGTAAAACCAGCTGTGAATGAAATATTTACTGTTCTTTGCTCTGAGTAAAAGAGGAAAAAAAAAGAAAATAAAAAAAGCATCCCCAGAGCTGACAGTGTGATAGAACAGAATAAGGAATGCTTTCATCCCCATAACTGCTATCTCATGCTTGCACAGTGATGAATGAAGGTGTCTATCTTATCTCCTAGCTGCTTAAGAAAAATCATATACTAGCAACAAGCATATTCAAAATCAAAGCAAAAAATGCTTGTTGTATGCTACTGCTTCTCTGCTTTTCCATTAACAGGCCAATTTCCCTATAATCACCTTTCAGAAATAAAAAAAATAAAAATTCTTTCCAGGTTTGTGTGCTTTTTTAAAATCTTAAAGATCACTGTCTTCAAATAAGAGACCTAGCTCGGTTCAGTAATGTGAAATTAATAGTAAAGGTGACAGAGGAAACTGGAAATTTAAATTTCATCCTTCCTGTTTCTCCTCTGGTTTTAATTTTATCTCCTGAAAATAAAGCTCACTGACTGCTACAGCTTATGTTTAGAACTGGGCAGTAGGTCTAAGCATAAAAGAGAATATGCTGATATATAACCAGCTTAAAAATCCAGAACTGGAACATTGAATAGCAGGGCTGCAAACTGCCAGTTGTTTTCAAAGCCATTCCTTTAAGGGGTGGGGGGGGAGGGGGGTAGAAACATGAAAGCTGTGTACTTGGCAAAAGAAAAACATACACAAAATGCTGTGGCAGATTGTTGCAGTGAAAATAAATCTGACTTCTCAGCCACATTCAAAGTCAAGCTGCCACAAAATTCTGAAAGGAATCATACAAGTCAAGAGCTGTATTAAGCACAGGAGCATAAAGTGGTTCAATTACAGTCAAGTGAAATCGTTGCATTCAGTCTGTAGTTTAGCTCTCCAAGTGAAGAAAAGGACAATATATTGCTACAAATTAACTTAATCTGTGCACTACAAAGTAAAAAGATAACAAACACAAATAAAGAAGCATTTACTGTTAAATTAATTGACAAGACTACTAAAAACAGAAGAAGCATCTGAAAAACAGATTTTACAAGGGCTTTATTAAAGGAAAGTTAGAAATACATAGATGAAATCCAAATTTCTTTTTTCCTTGTATTTAGGCCAGCTGAGAGCACTGACCTGTCAGCCTCATCTCTGTGCCTGGGAAGATCATGGAACAGGTCCTTCTAGAAAATTTGCTAAGGCACAAAGAAGAGAGGAGATGATTTGGGACAGCCACTACGGCTTCACCAAGGGCAAGTCTTGCCTGACCAACCCAAGAGTCTTCTGTGATGGGGTGACTAAATCAGTGAACAAGGGAAGGGGTACAGATGTCATTTATCTAGACTTTTTTAAAGCCTTTGACAAAGTCCCCCACAACATCCTTCTCTCAACTTGGAGAGAGATGGATTTGAGGGGTGGACTGTTTGGTGGATAAGAAAACGGTTGGACGGTCTCATGCAGAGGGTAATGGTCACTGTCTGGATGGAAATCAGTGACAAGTGGTGTGAGAGTGTTAGTACTGAGACCTGTTCTGTTTATTACATTCGTTGGTGTAACAGACAGTGGGGCACCCTCAGTAAATTTTCAGCCAACACCAAACTGAATAGTGCAGTTGACACACCTGAAGGACAGGATGCCAACCACAGGGACGTGGAAAAGCTTGAGAAGGGGGAGCATGGGAACTTCATGAGATTGAACAAGGGCAAGTGCAAGGTTCTGCACCTGGGTCAGGGCAACCCCTGTTATCAATACAACAGATAAACAGATCGACAGCAGCCCTGCTGAGAAGGACTGGGTGGTTTTGGTGGATGAAAAACTGGACATGAACCAGCAATGTGCACTTGCAGCCCAGAAAACAAATCACATCCCAGACTACATCCAAAGGGTGGCCAACAGGTTATGGGAGGTAATTCTTTCCATCTACTCTGCTCTCATGGGAGCCCGCCTCAAGTATTTTGTCCAGCTCTGGGGCCCCCAGCACAGGAAGTACATGCACCTGTTAGAAATATGGCTTTCAATAATTTTGCTTTAACGTGAATCAAATAATATTGGGTCGGAATCCAAAATTCTCTTCATTGACTGCAATGTAAGATAAAACTGCTTATCAGCCCTCAAGACACTGTTAACACAACCTTCTTAAAGACACTGCTTGCAAAATAGTGAGGATTTAAGGTTCATAAGCAAAATCATAGCTAACTATGGATATAATGTGTAATTCCACAAACATCAGAAATATTTGAAACTCCTTATGCAGTAAAGATTTTTAACTTGAGAATGTTTTCTTGTAACCTTGGCAATTATGCAGCTAGTAATTAGATATTGAAAATTCTTGCTTTGAAGATAAATCATTTCCAGTTTCTCAGAGTGATTTAATATTCGGGTTTTGTAACTAACAGTTTCAAAGGTGCTTCCTGAACATCCTCCTCAGTGTTTCCACTCCTTCTTGCCCTGTAAGTATTCAATTGTGCTATGCTTTGCTGAATTGTCCAGCTCCTTTTTCTGACACTGAACAAGAGATGAAAAACAAACAAACAAACCAAAACAAAGGGAAGAAGCAAAGAGGAGAAAAATGTTGACACAAGGACAAATAAAAGAAATGGCATTCTGCCTGAAGAGCCCTAAAATCCCTCCTTTCTTTGAAATAATTTCCTGCTGCAAAAAACAACTTACAGTGAATAAACATCGGTTCCTATTATGCAAAATAATCCCTCTATGGAAAATGATAGAATATGAAGTGTCTGAGAGCTGTATGCAGAAATGTGTCTGTATTCATAGCTGCAAATGTAGATGTAGAAATCTCACTTACTTGAATCTTGATCAAATAGCCTGTAAATTTAAATTTACAAAACACCGTTTTTTGAAACAATACTGGCATTAGAAGAGCCTGTGGCCTGAGAGGACCCCAATATTTTAATTATTTATCTTGAATGCACTGGGGAAAAGATATCAGACAGTCTTTCTCAGTTCAAATCTATTTCACAAAAATGCCTGCCTGATCTCATTCTAGTGGAGTAAAAGGGGTAACTATCAGTATTCCATTTTTCTAATCTCCTCGTGTCTGGTGGAATTACAAAGTCTCTTAATGTATTTCATGAAAATATCTTTCCCTCTTACGCATTTTAAAAATTGCTATTGTTGTTTCCAGTTAAAATTCTGGTTTTATATTTGAAGACAATAAATAAAAGCAAGCTCTTGTATCCACTCACTATCTCCCTCCAATCCTTCAACATTAATTTCTTTGGTACATATACATTATAAACAAACCTCTGAAAGCCTAAAAAGCCAAACCAAACAAAACAAAACTTTTAAAAGCTTCTTATACATAAGGTTTTTTTATTCTTCCAGAAGTTAGAGAATTCCAGAATAAATTATGACTCTTGCTGAATCACACAGAATACTGATAAGAATTGGTCTTTTAAATCACCTAGTTTTGGAAATAATGTATGGGATTTGCCTGCCTTTATTGTAGATGTTTGAAAGACAGAACTTTTCATCCTATCTTGCCCTTAAGGTAATGGATAGAAAACCCCTCTAGAGCACAGTTTAACTCTTCCTAAGGAGGGCAAGGATTCCAGTTAAATGAATCTTTGGTAGGTATGTCCATACCTTCTCATTTGATAATAAAGAGATCCTTCCATCCCACTTCAGATATCTAAGTTTTACAGGTATGCATATAAAAGTAAGGAATCTTATATAGTATTGCACAGTCAACATTCACTACACATTCAGTATATTCAAGAAAATACTGAAAGACTTGCAGCCCTTTATAAAAAAGAATAAAAATTTATAGCATATTCCAGAATGTATTTGTGGTACAGTGTTATTATATAACAAGATTCTTCTTTCCCATGGAAGTATGTGTCATATACTTGTTTGGTTTCTTCAGCAGAAGCAAACTGATCATATTTCTAAGAACTGCTAAACACTTATTCATGTGATGCATTTTACTCCATGCATTTACTGCGGTCATTGACAAGCATCTACTCTATGAGGCAGCAGTTCACAATGCAGTCTGACAAAAGCAGTCTTTGCAATATTCAGTTGCAAAAATGTTCTTTCACATAATGCAGCCTTCACATCCTGACTTTAAGGATCCTTCAAGCAGCAGATGCTGAGCAGGAGGGGAAGAGAGTATTATTGTGCAAACAGCAAATTCCATTAATTTTCTGCCACTAAGTTACACAGACAAACCATTTCAGAAAGAATACCTGTCTAAATGTTTGTGAGATATATTAATAAGTCTATCCCCAGCCCTTGGGATGTGCTGTCCCATGAGTCTGCTGAAAAGTTATGACAAATTAAAAACATCATTTTCAAAAAGCTATTCTCACACAGTAGGTTTGGTCATAAGCAGTAAAAGAGCATATACTCATATCAGCTACACCATCCCCTATCACTGTAACAACTTCCAACTTGATATTTTAAATTGTGTCACATGCATTATGTTTTACCTTTCAGAAGTAACAGATGAGCTTTTATTTCAAGTAATCACACAATGGAATATGGGGGGAAATGTACAGACTGCTGCCTTTAGAAACGAAATTTAATTTGATGCTTTTCCTATAGCAAAACTATGTGAGTTAAGTGGAACTGTGAATGGCCAAAAACTTTTTTTATTGTTTAAATGTATTTGTTTCCTGTAGGAAAAAAAAAAATCAAAACACTTTTATGCCAAGAGACATCACTTATTTTATTTTGTCAGCATAATGCTAGATGAGATTTTATTCAAAGGAAGTTAAGGAAGTTAGGCATCTACTTGCCATTAAAATTTGGTAATATATTCTTGTTTGCTTGTTTGATGGTGCTAGCATGTGTGTGTGTGTCTGTCTGTGTGTGTGTGTGTGTAAATATCTATAAAAGCATACAGGTACCTATGTGTGTGTACCTTTTGATACCTCTGTGTTTGTAATACAATGGGAGTGGGACAAACAGGGAATATATCATCAGATATTTCATTGATATCCTCAGCAGAAAAGAGTCCCCAGGGCATCTCTACTTTGCTGAGGGACATGTTCAAGGGAATATTCTAACACTGTTCTACAACTTCCAAGTTTTGCTAATATTTCCAGTCATGACTGATAAATGGATGTTCACTTCCCTCTCTTGTACTCACTATTTGTCAATGGCTCTAATTTTTCATTTTAAACTTTTTTAGTCATATTCAGTTTTTTCACAAATGATTATTTGTTTTCTTGTTCTCTGACTTGCCCTTCTCCCAGTCTTAGAATTTCATGTTGTTTGGTTGACAGTCTAAATGAATCTTCAATGAAAACAACAGCTGATTTCACATATGTGTGTGAGTGAATCAAATTATTATTTGGCTTATGGTTGGATGCAGTTGATGCTGAAATTTTGGGAGCCTTCAAGGAACCAAAAGGACTACATTAACAGTCAGCCTGCCTGCAATAATCACAGATCCTATCGTTTTTACCTTCAGAACTCTATTCTTTGAATATTGATGGAATGAATTTTCTCCATTGTTACTGTATAGTTCATCACAGAATGTGAATGTAAATTTATATATATGTACAGTGGAACAATCTCCCAGGAAAAAATACCACAGCTGATCTAAGGATATGAGCGTTGTACAATGAGAAATTGAGCCAAAGAGATTTAGTTTTCTATAAGGGACACATATGGTGACTGATTGATGAGTCAATGACTAAACATCTGTTATTTTCCTGTTCTTATGCACCATTGTCTTTTATACCTGTCTGTGAATGTTGCCAGACAGTCCAATATGCATAGGTAGGAAAAATGTACCATACCTGTTTTTTATTTAGGGTTATTAAAATCAGACAAGGTGGAATAAGTTGAAAGTGTCACTGTTGATCCCGTCTAGCAGTACTGAAAAATATTTCAATATTTTTAATGAACTGTATAAAGCCCAAATAATCAAAATCTGAAGGAAATTTCATGAGATAGGCTAGATCCTGCAGCCCTTATACTATATAAGCAATCCCACTGGATTGCTTGCAGACCTGGCCAGTGTGAACAAGAACTGTGTGAGAAAGCATAAAAAGAAATTCTGCATCCCTTAACCATGTTCCTTTGCCAAGGATCAGATCAATATTTATACTTCTTTCTGAGCTGCTGTTTACACCCCTGACATCCTCAACTCATTCTTTTCACAAAGAGTTATAGTGTAAAAGAAAGGAAAAAAGTTCTGCTTAGAGGAGTCAGACAATCCAGGGGCAGAAGGCCCTTCAGAACCACACTCTGCACTCTGCAACCAAGTCAGAATCAAACACTGAATATTGGCAGCATTGCATTTTCCCTTATGCATGTATCGATATGAAATAATGCCATTATATTCAGTATGCTCCTTCCAGATTTACACTGGAGTCACTGGGAGGAGAAAAGTACCAAAATGTAGCTGTTGAAAGGGGGCATTTTTCTGGTTTAAGAATTTTTGATTAAATTGACTCTTGATAGGTCCATTCTGTACTAGAATCTGATTTCAGCACAATTTGTATTATTCATTTACCTCTAACAAGTTCATCATTTTAACAGTTTTTTCACAGAAAATATTTTTTTCTTGTTTTTGGATGAAATTTCCCATATTTGTGTTCATTGCTTTATATTCTTTTGTTGAAAACTAGTGAGAATATTCCATCTCTTTTTTTTTTGTTTTAAACTACTTCCCTTAGGTGTTTATACACATTGCTAAAATCACCCTGACTCTGATATTCTCCATGCTGAACAGTCAAGATCTCTCTGCCTCTCCCCCTATGACAGATGCTCTAGTCCTTCAGCAGTCTTTGCTGCCTTTCACTGGACTCACTCCAGGAGCTCTTTATCCTTTTTATAATGGGAAGCCCAGAACTGGCTGCAACACTCCAGATGTGGCCTCACCAATGCTGAGTAGAGACGGAGGATAATGTCCCTCGACCTGCTGGCACTCTTCCTGATATATTCCCAGGATGCCGTTGACCTTCTTTGCTGCAAGGTGCATTGACGCCTTGTGGTCAGCTTGTTGGTCACCAAACCATAGAATTTGTTCTTGGAAAAGCTATTTCCCATGTGGTAAGGCCCTGGCCTATACCAGGACTTAGGGTTATTCTTTCCCAGGTGCAGACCTTGGTATCTTGGTCTCCTCCAAGCACTTATCAGTCCTCAGAGAGAGAGTTCTTTTCCCTACACTAAAAGGATGAAGAAGACCTGGTCCCTTAAGTCTTTGATGACCCTCTCCAGAGTCAAATAGTCATGCTCCATACTATCCAGGTTTCCCTTAATATTTCTATCGGTGCCCACACAAAAGAGCAGCACAGGATAATAGTCTGTGTGACAGACAAACCTTGGCAGGACCTCCACAAATCAGTCTGAAAGACAGATATGAAAAGCAATAAACTTTCCTAGATGACAGATCAGGTCAGCAGATGGGTACCTCTGCTGTTGTCCCCAGGGAATCTCCCACTGCTGTCATTCACCATTCTCTCCTGGTTCTGCTGCATGGCTCAGGGCCAGCTAGCATGAATGCTTCATTGGTCAACACTCCCTTCTCCTCATCGGCTCAGAGAGCAGTCAATCTACTGTGTAACTGCAAATTTTAGACTGTATCAGGGGCCTTCCACCTGGTGTCTGAAGTTACCAGCTTTCAACCCTTCCCAGCAAAGGAATTTCTGCTTTCCAACCTGACAGGCACAGACTCTTCCACAACAGTTGGCAGTTTGGGTTCTTGAAGCAGCAGGGTCTCAGAGAAGAACTGGGTGATATCTTCCTCATCTTCCCTGATGAGACAGTCTGCTGACCTCCACCTGGAGTTCCTTCACTAGGCAGCACAAGTCCTCAACAACAGCAGACCTCCTGGAGGGAAATTAATCTTCCCTAGCCTTGGAGAGATACTCCACAGCTTCCTTCAACTTGAGCCTTGAAGGGCTGCATCTTCTTTCTAAAGCTTCAACTGCATCAAGGCCTTGAACATCTCAGGAACAATTGCTCCACTGGCTGCTGGGGATCTTATGTCACCACCGCAGCTGAGGATGCATATGGGGCTATATTTGGTCTGGCTGAGATGAGTTCATTTTCCCACTGCAGCCCTCACAGTCTTGTGCTTGGCATTGGTAGCTGGAAATGTGTTTATAGCACACCAGTGCTTTGGCTCGGGCTGAGCAGGGCTGGAACACCATCAGTGCTGTCTCTCCGACATTGCACCCTCCCTAGTAGGCTGGGTGGGGAGCAAAATCTTGGGAGTGAACATAGCCAGGACAACTGACCCGAAGTGACCAAAGGATATTCCATACCATATAACATCTGCTCAGATATAAAAGCTAAGAGAAAGGAGGAGGAAGGGAGGCATTTGTCAATTGTGATGTTCGCCTTCTCAAGCAACCATTGCGTGTGCCAAAGCCCTATTTTCCAGGAAATGGCTGGACATCACCCGTTGATGGGAGGTAGAGAATAAAATATTCATTGTTGGGGGTTTTTCTCGCCCTTTGCTTTCACGTGCACAACCTCCGCTTTTGGTTTGGTAAACCACCTTTATCTCAACCCATGACGGTTTCTTGGTTGGTTGGTTTTGGTGTTTTCCATCTTATTTTCTTCCCGCCTCCAGCTGAGGAGGGAAGTGATAGCATTGCTTGGCACGCACCTGGCATCCAGCCAAGGTCAACCCACCACAGCTGTTCTTAGAAGGGGCGTTCTCCTCATCTTTGTAGCCCTCTGCATCAACTGCTGCTCAAATAGCTCCATCTGTTGGCTGCCTCAGCAAACTCACACCTGCAGAAGTGACACCAACAAGCTCTATGGTACTTTGGCTGAAAAACTGAAATCTAAAGTTTACATATTTTAATGCAGGGCTTGGAAAGAAATATCTCTTGAATTATTTTAATAGTACAAAATATCGTTAATTTTTTTACAATGAGCAACATGTCTTCCTCAGCTTTTTCTTCAGAAGGGTGGTAATACCAAATGAGATGTGATCTAACCACAGGTGAAAAGTACAAAAGTCTTCAAAGGGTAAATGAAAAAAAAATCCTCTGTATATTGTTCTTTTTTTTTTTTAATAAATTACATCATTCATGTGTCCAGGAGGAAATGGGAGCACCTCTCTTCCATGATTATGCATTTTCCAGAGTTCATAGTAGCACAATCTTCCTTTTCTGAAAGAAGCTACAACTATCTTACAGTCTATAACTCCATGTTTCTGAGCTACGTTTAAGGATAGGCAGCAGCAGACAAAGAATGTGGTGGGTTTTTTCTGTCAATCTATTCACATCCTGTGAATCATATAGATTTATCTGTAAACAGTGTAATTTAATGTAAAGGAAAGAGAAGAAAAGACTGGGATTGGTCTTTCTGTGAATGTGATGTGACTTAAAATTAGATCAAAGAATAATGTTTACAAAGGCAGTAGGTATACTAAAACCATGCCTGATGTTCTGCCATCTGCTGCATTAAAGCAGGCTTTCATCCTCCCCAAAGCTGATTATTAAAGGAAGTAGAAATATTCCATATCATAATGAAGAAATTAAAAGATGTCTGTGTGACTAATTCATCTATTTTTAACATCTTCCTTGAAATCCAATGTCCAATACAAAGTTAATGTTGCTGCAGATGATCTTTTTTTGAGATCTTTGCCGCCATATACTCCCAAAAGCATCTGACTGAAAAGGCTGAAGTAGCACTGTTTTAATGCCGTGGGAAGTACAGTCAAAGGCATAAGGAGCCTTTCACCAGACATGACCTTACAAAAAAAAAAAAAATAATAAAATCTCTGCTGTATTCTACACAGAGCTCTGTAGGAAGATTTTGTGAGTTTGCTGTTATAGAATTTAGCTACAGAATTTGCTTTGAAATTTGCCTCTTGTCAGAGAGCTCTGCTCCAGGATGCTCACATTAAAATGATAGTTTGAGGCACATGGAAATAAATCTGAAATCCTGGTGCAAACAAGAAACACAGTAAACAGAATGTGTGCATATCTGCCAGGGCATGCTCTTCCTCTGAGAAAAAAGTTCGTCAAAGAAACATGGGCCAAGGGCCCAGTGTAAGCCAAGGGCATTACTGGATGTGAAAACTTGCTCTGAGAACTGAAGCTATGGGAAGTTCACAACATTGAATGACTTGATATTCAACGAATTTATTTAACAAGGGTACAGTGCTGACTTTTTCTCATGAATTTAATAAAATATTGTCATTCCAAAATGTATCCGAATATGCTGCACAATTCCAGCAGTTTTTGGAAGTAGATACCACAGCTTAAGAAAATCACCCTGTCAGGTAAGTCCAGCACATTGCAGCTTCAAAAGTCAATACCAGAAGTAACAAGGGTGAGAGGAAGTTGCCTCAAATTGCACCAGGGGAAGTTTAGATTGGATATTAGGGAAAATTTTCTACACCAAAAGGATTGTCAAGTACTGGAACAGGGTGTCCAGGGATGTGGTTGAGTCACCAACCCTGGAGATATGTAAAAGATGTGTAGATGTGGCACTTAGGGACAGGATTAAGTGTTTGACTTGGAAGTGTTAGGTTTGCAGTTGGATTTGATGGTATTAAAGGTCTTTTCCAACCTAAATGATTCTATTTTTCTACAAGTAGTGTGATTTTGCCTCCAAAAGGCAGAGTATGCCTGGATGAAATATGTCACACTTGCCCAGCTGCACCACCAACTCTCAGTCACTACTGGATGTGTTCAGCCTGTTAGGCATCCTGGGATGCTGTCAGGAAACTGGCGAAGCATAAGCCAGGAGAGCTGGCAAATCTTGGTTGTTTCGATGTGGGGCCTTGTATGTGCAGATAAGACATTTGTGGACACCAGCTGGTGCAGCCGCATGGCCCTTCACTTTTCTACATGGATTTTTCAGCTCAGTGAAGATTAGCTCAAGGATCTCTGTGCTCCATAGGCATGTCAGTGTCAATGACTTTTTTCCACTTTATCCTCACTGTATTTCACTAGAGAAAAAAGCCACATCTGCTCTGTGCTTTATGCAAGCTCTCGTGCTTACTATTACTCCATATATTTGACACAGGATTCACGTGTTCACATTGCACATTTTTGTAACCTGCTGTTTCAATCATTGCACATATTGCAACCTACAAATATTTCATTCCTTTAAAAAAGTTCTTAAGGATATGTATTGGATTTATGTGGCAAGATTTTAATGGTGGGGAGTAGAGAACTCAGGGGTGGTTTCTCTGCAAAGAGGCCAAGGAGTGCCCCCCCATTGGATAGAGACAGTTCCAGCTGGCTCAAAGATGGACCCACTGCTGGCCAAAGCTGAGTCAATCAGTGACAACACTGCAGACACCAAGGCCAGTGAAGAAGGAGGGGGAGGAGGTGCTCCAGGCACTGGAATAGATTCCCCTACAGCCCATGGAGGGAAGCCCTTGGTGAAGCAGGCTGTCCTGCTGCAGCCCAAGGAGAATGACAGTGAAGCAGATATCCACCTACAGGTTACGGAGAGCCTCACAGTGGAGCATGCAGACATGCTCTGAAAGATACTGCATGCCATGGAGAGCACTGAAGCAGGCTCCTGATAGAACCTGTGCACCTGTGGGGAGAGGAGCCCATGTTGGAGCAGGTTTTCTGGTACAGCCTCTGATGCTGTGGGGGACCCACACCGGAGCAGTCTGTTCCTGAAGGACTGCACCCCATGGAAGGAACCCATGCTGGAGCAGTCCATGAAAAAATGCAGCCTGTGCGAGGGGGACCCCACACTGAAACAGAGGAAGAGTGTGAGTAGCAATGAGTTGCAGAGATGAAGTTTTATGAACTAACGGTGACTCGTATTCCCCATCTCTCTGCATTGTCTGGGCAAGATAGAAAGGAAAGTCATGAATGAAAAGTTAAGCTATGCTTGGGAAGAAACAGGACAGATTTAATTTTAGTTCTTTGTTTCTATCCTATTCTATGTTTTTAGTTGTCAATAAATTAAACTTCCTCAAGACAAGGTTGTTTTGCCTCTGAAAGTAAACAGTGAGTGAGCTGTCCTTATCTTGATTCACTAAATTCTCATCTTATTCTCTCCCCGGTCATGCTGACAACATGGAATGAAAAAGTGGCATATGGGTGTTTGGCAGCCAGACAGGGTTAGTCTACCACAGGATAACATAAGTGTGCCTCACAAAATGGCTAATTCAAAATTAAATACTCTTAATACTGAAATATCACTCATTAAGCTATAGTCCTCGATATCATTATCAGAGAACTCTGCATAATAGAGGAACTTTCTTGCAAAAATTACCTCTAATTCACATAGGTAAGTCTATAAATCTTCTGTCAAAATAAATTGTGTATAACAAGTTGCCATATGTGTAATATTACTTAAACATTTTGCTAATTCTTAAGAAATCAAGTGGGGAAAAAATACTGAGAGCAATTATGTAGTTCCTAACTCACAGTACTACTAACAGGTTAACAAATTTTTGTACAGCTGAGTAATTAAAGTTCCCATTGCACGGATTGTTTTAAAATTACTGCTTTTATTTATATTAATACCATTAGGTGCTAGTACATATAATTGAACTCATAAACCAGAATTGCCAAAGAGATGATATAAGATTTGTTGTTTCTGCTGTGGAACAAGCAGGCTCAGGCTTATACAAGCAATCACCACGGACTGATTAGTGTGTGGTTCTCCAGCCCCACTACTGCCTGCTGTGAGAGAATATTTTATTATAAGGATGAATTATATTCACAAAGTATGGGGATAATATGCTGAGGACCATGTCTACTGATATTCATTTAGCAACATGCCTTTGCTGATGCTTATATTCTTGCCAGTTTATCCATTACAGGAAGGAATATAAAAGCAGGTCATTATAAAAATCTTGGAGAGTTTTCCAAGACTGTCAGAAAACACTGTTCATAAACAATAAATACGCATTGAAAAAAACACCTCATTTATAGAACAACCATAGTGTTTTATTCAGTGTGGCACAGTGCAGCACTCTACTGACAATTTAGCAGCAGTTTTGTGCTGAGTTCCAATTGGTCACTGCAGCTCACAGCTTTTATTATGGTTGCACTCTAGGCAGCTAACTTAAGCATCAGTATCAGGCACTCACGGAAAAAGCACCAACTTACTGTATTTTCTGTGTAAGAGAGGAGGGATGGGGCACTTTTAACACCACCAGGTTTCGCCTGCCTAAGTCTAAACAAGTATTGTGCAGACAAGATTTCGCTTCTGCAGGCATGTGTTCTGCTTTGGGTCTTCATTTTCCCAGAGAATTTAAGGTCCTTACAGGGAATTTCTCCAGTCTGTTCAATGTAAGTGTGTAATGCACCTTGGTTTTTTATCCCCATGAATAAACACTGGTTTCATAATTCCATGTATTTACTTCAGCCAGATTGGTTCTTGGGGAATTATATGACAAGGCAACATCTTGTACTGATAACTTTGGGTTCTTTCCACAATAATTACTTCGATGTAGAAATTAATAATGTATTTAAAGAACTTCTTGTGATTTTGTTAAACAGAATGTTGATCAAAAGAAATATTTACAGTTGGCTGCTTAGTTCTTGGATAACATTTTTTTAAAGATATATATTATGAGCTTAATCTGACCTGGTGGACTTTGTGACTTGTTTCAGAAGCCAGTAACAATGTAGAATAAAGTCTGCTAGATGTATAACAAACAGCACTGAATTTTCTTCAGAGGATTGTGAATTTAAAGGAATCAGCTTCATAGGAGGCCCCTTTCCAGTATCAGATCATTTGCATCTGTAACTATTGTCATAACTGACAAGTTTCATTGTAAAGACAGCTGAGTGAAATTTCTGCAGATATTCTTTGGTTTTAAGCACTATTGGAAAGGCAATCTGAGGTATTTGGTGGCACTTCTAATTCATTGAAGTGATAACATTTTTATAAGCATTTGCTTCTGTCTACATAAAGTTACACAGTTATTCAATGTTGTAACAGAGCCAGTGAATTTTGGTGAGATGACCAAATGACTCCTGAGTTTCTTAACAGAACTTCCATGTTAACTTGCCAAGATTTACTTTCCCACTAGGCCAGCAGACAATATACAGTGATAACCTAACCGCACTGGCAAACTAGAAGGAAACACATTTCAACAAAGATAGAAAAGAAGATGAAAAACACTCAAAAAGAACAGAAACAAATTCACAAAAACAGACTGAGGGTTCAACAGACTTATTGTTGACTTTATTTGTACTGGATCAATGTCAAAAAGAAACTTAGGCTTACAGAAACAAAAACAAGAAGTGGCTTCAGCCAGGACAATTCAGAAACTGATGGTGTCAGGCTGTTTCCTGCGGTACAATTCTGACATTTTTCTCCTCCTTTTGTCACTGACCTTCAGCTCTCTCACATGGACTTTTTCGTAATTTTCACTTGAGTCACTTTACAGAAGCTATGAGGCTTATCTCCTGACTTCTTCTCCTTAATTCCTTTATCAAAAACACCACCATCACACAATAATTTCCCCTCCAGAAGAGTTTATACTGACTTTTTGATTTTCTTACAGGCAATAGAAATCAAGAAGCCACATCCACACACTCAATGGGATCAAGAGGGAAAATTAGGCTGTTATCAAAACTCTAACAAACTACCAAAACTATACAATAACTAACCACAAAAAACCAACTTGGTAAATTGTATAGTATACCCCTTTCTCTGACGTACTGTTTGTTTTGTCTATTCAATTTGGTTTTATAGTGGTATCATCTTTATTTCTACATACCTTACATCAAAAAAGGGAAGGAGAAAGTGAAGAAGAATAATAGTAATAATTCATTACTATAGTTTGAATTGAAATATAAAGATAATCATAATAGAAAAGATAAAGCAAATATTCTAAGATGACTAAAGGTAAGTATAACTGGACATGACAAAAATGCTAGTCTTGTTTAATGCAAAGACTCCAAAACTACTGACTTCAGGCAGGATAACAACATTGGTATTGTAGTCAATAAAAATAAAATTTAGAAAGCAAAAATGAAAAAAATATAATGAATTTGTTCAATTATTACCTTTCATGAAGTGTGTGTTTAAGATGCAAACACAGCTGATGAAATAAGGAAGTGGAAAAATACTCCGAATCCTCCTACATAAGAATGCTTTACCCAGAAATCCTGGAAAAGAGTAACAGAAGTCTTTAGATAAAGCAGGGGTTTAAGAAAATATGGGTCAAGAAAAATATATGCATAATGATGTTGATTTTTTAAATGGTCCATAGGATTTTCATGATGAAAATATAAAAGGAATGCTTACCTCAAAAACGGCCTCTTTCTTAAAAACTGAGGTATTTTGCACATTTACATTGATGCTCATGTCTAAAATATCAAGAATGGCATCAACATAATAAAATCATTGATGACTCACTCTAGTATGATTTTCCCTAGCAATCATTTCTTCTTTTGACCTTAATCCGGAGCTCAGATAAAGGACATGAATAAATAAATAAATGCAAACTCAACTGCAACCAGCTGATAAGAGTATCTAAATTCTGATTGGTGGTTTCATCAACGTCTTTAGCAAAAGACAGGACAGATCTCCTTAACAGTCAGTGCTCTAAGTGGAGTGGGATGTGTCACTACATTTCACTTATCTATGCTTTCCAAAATTATCATAACAAAGCTTCTCAAGTAAAATGGCTGGAATGCTTGCAAGAACTCAGAAAGATTCACCATCTTGAACAAATATAATTTTTAAGCTGATAGTAATAACTATCACAGAGTCACTGAAGTTGGGAGGGACCTCTGGACATTGTTTAGTCCAAGCCACCTGCTCAAAGCAAAGTTGGTTGCAGCAGATTGCTCAAGGCCATGTAAGGTTGGGCATTGAAGATCACCATGCACAGGAACTTTGCAGCCTCTCTGGATAAGCTGTTCCAGCATCTAACCAGTAGAAACATGTTTTCTAAGGTTCAAATAGAATTTCCTGTGTTTCAACTTGCATCTCTTGCTTCTTGTGCTGACACTGAACACCACAGAGAAGACAGGAGGTAGAGGCATGGCTTGTGAGCTGCTGACTTTTATAGAACTACACAGTGGTTCTATAACACTTACTGAATTCTAAACTCCTTAGGAGACAACGGTTCTTGGTACTCAGTTTCCCTAGTAAGGAATGGGGTTTTCTGGCTCACAGTTACAGCTGAGTTTTCTTACACAGAGAAGCTCCCTTGCAGGGTTACTAAGCTGGTATCTTGCTTCTGCCAGACAGAAAACATCAGCCTATGCAGAGTTCAGAACCCTAACCTCCAATTTCATAAATGCACAAAATCTTTCTTTCTTTTCTTGTAACATCAAAATAGGGCTACCTTGAGTACTCATTTGGGAAAAACAAAGATCATTCATTGGTTAACCTGAATTACCTTGACTAAAGCAAGTTTGGAAATCAGTGCAGAACAATGAAAATGCAGTGGAGTGCATGTCAGCATAGTTTTCATAGCTAATGAGTACCTCCAGTCCAAGGCACTGGTGGCTTTACCACCCACTCAGAGGTTGGTTTTTCTCCACCTTCACACTATTACTACCCTAGAGTGCCTGAAGAGAAACAGAAGCCATTTGACAAAGCCAGGGAAGCACGCCTTTGCAAAGTGGTTTGCTACTTCAGTGAGCTGGGCTTTAAACAAGGCTGGTGGGGAACACCGAAAACACCTGAAGAGAAGTGGAAGCCTGAGGGGAAATGAAGAGGCAGCAGGAGGAATCCATATTGATGGAGGCACTGTCATTACTGCTACAGAAGCTGCGTGACTGGAGACTCAAGTGTCTGCACACTGCATGGGAAACAAGCTGGAGAAATTAGAGACTGCCTATGACCAGTTCCAGAGCTGTGGTCTCATTAGGATCACAGATATGTAATGGGGAATGACTCATGAACGGAGTGCTACAACAGATGGATACAGGCCCTTTAGCATGGATGGGACAGGAAGGCAAGCAGGAGGGGCTGAATTTAGTGCAATGGAGCAGCAAACATGCATGGAACTTTACCTTGCAGCAAACAGCAAGCTGGTCAAGGACAGACCAACATGGGTGATATCACGGTGAGCATCTGCTACACACCACCTGATCAACAAGCCTTCTAAAGCCTCACAAAGCCTTCTTCTAAAAAGTAAAAGTGAGATGAATAGCAGAACTACAGACCTGGACTTCAAACACAACAGGTTTTAGCTTCTTCTGGAATCTGACTGGTCTGTGGGCACACGAAAGACTGCCCTATGTAGCCCAGGAAAGCTAGCTCATCTTCAAGGACAATAGTCCTTTCCAGTGTGCAGACTGCTTAAATGCAAAAATGAAATACACAGAAGGTAGAAGTGGGAATCAGCGACCTGGGAGAACTACAGAAATATTGCTCAAGCATACAGGTTGAAAATGAAAGCCAGAAGTTGAAAATTGAGTTGGAAACAGAAAAGAATGCAAAAGGCAACAAGCGAGATTTCTGTAAGTACACATGCAGCAAAAGAGGACAGAGAAAAATGTAATTTCACTTTTCAATAGGCAAGGGATCTAGTGATAAATGATGCAGAAAAGACTTAAAGCAACTTCTATCTCAGTTTTACTGACAGGGTCTGCTCTGAGGCTCACCAGGTCCCTAAGCCCAGCAGCAGTCTGTGGGAATTAAACCATTACCCACAGCAGGGGGAAACTGAGTCAGAAATCACAAAAACAATTTCAACAGATGAAAGTCAGTGTGATGACACTGGAGTATCTGAATATACTGAGGGAGGTAAACAGTAACATTGCAAGACTATTCTCATATTGAAAGGCCCATGATTATTGAGAAATGTTCCTGATGATTAAAAAAAGGGCAAAAATAAAAAGCCACACACATCCTAAAAAAAAATATGGCAAGAATGTATAGACAAAAGTAACCCAACAAAGGAAAAGTCACAGTGTCATGTACCACGTGAGATGAGCTTCAGGACTGTATTCAAGATCTTATCTAAATCTTATTAAGCTCAGTAAATCTAAGAGTCTGGAAAACTAATGCCAAAATCTAAAAATAAGACCTGGAGTCATATCCATTCTGCTTAGCAGAGTGAAACTCACATAAAACCTCCCCTTGCCTCAGATCTGAGTTTCCCCGCCTGGGAGCCAGATGCTTTGTTCAGCATCAGACACAGAAAAAATCAACACATGAACAACGAAGAGGTTTGAACTCAAGTTTGCATTCAAATCCAAGCTGACATCACATCACAGAGATAATCATAACTTTAGACATTTCCTTGCTCTTCAGTGAAAGAGTCTCCATCTCTCCTGCTATATGCCATTACTGGGATGTGCGCCACAGACGTGCATAACCATCATTGGTTGAATCCCACAGAGACAGAGTTAATGCCTGCCTAGATAAATTCCACATCAAATTTCCTTCCTCTGACATTTCTTTGTACTCCACCAAGAGTCATAATGAAATGCTAATCCTCTGCATATTCTCAGTGCAGACAGATTTTGAACTGTACCATGACAATCATGTGATGGACACTCAAGACATTCCTCCTTTACATAGCTTTCGCTCCACTTGACAGCTTATTCCTTTCATGCTTGGGAGGTTTTGCACTGTTCCTTGGCTACCTGAACTCCTGGGCTGATTTTAGTCCAGTAGGTTGGTTTAATTATATGGGTTAATTAAATACTCTGAAGAACTAGATAAGGTGCAAATCCCAATGTTGTTCTTCTACCAGTAACAGAAAAAGAATGGTTACACATGATAACTAAATCTTGCAAGTCTGTTATTTGAAAAAAATTACAGAAGCGTTACTTATGTATTTAAATAAAACTTCAAATATTTGCTAACACTTCATAAAGACAGAAATATAGATCGATTTAGCCATCCAAATCTTATGTCACAATTATTTTTATGAGTCTGTTCTTGTGTTTATGTTGCTTAACTTAAGGTTATCATCTGCTCTACTTTTTTGACAGAAACGGGGTTTATCTTGCATTACTGGGGGAAAGCAGTTTGCCGCATTGCATGCAGTTTCCTTAAGCATCTGGATGATTTGATTCCTTGATTCCTTTACATTCGCGTGTAAAGGTTTCCTGAGAAAATGCTTAGACTTTTCTTTGGTTGTGAGCACAGTACTACAGACCCTTCAGATTCCCTTTGAGATCTAAACATGTTTATACACATTGCTGAAGTTTATTCACACCTAATTTCTGAAATACAATGGGGACAACAGGCCTTTTAAAAGTCATGAATCATACGTCAAAATCCTTAGAAGTTCATCCCCTATCCTGAAGGGAGTAGCAGTATACCTCGTCTCGACTTCAGAACAAATAAGAACAGCATTGCAATGACTTTCTTTCTTTTTCTCATCTATTATGTTACAAGTTATGAAAATGAGAGCACACAGGTAATTTGTTGGTGTAATACACAAAACAGACAAACGAAATATCAGTAACCTCTGAGTCCAGTGATGGCTTTGTCAAGAAATAATGGATCCAGGAACCTATTTTAATTAGATAATTCCTAATGCCAGTCTACTGCAGAAACACTAAACCAGCTTTCTTGCAGTATTTATAGTATAAAGGGCTGTATTTGTTATTCAGCAGTTCAATCAGGCTTCAGGCCTGCCAACTCAAAGCTCCATTCCATAGTCAAGCTCAGATTAGCTTCTATGAGGAGAAAACATTAACAAAATATGACAAATAAATTAGTGTGACAGCTTTAAAATATTGTTCTCTTTTCCTTTCTGCCCTCAAGAAAGAGAAAACTATTCTCTCCAAGACTTAGGAAACAAAAATATATAGTCTGTGTAATATAATCAGAGCTAATAAGAGTTTTTCAATTAAGGAACAACTCTGTACAAATACATATCACAAAAAAATTAGTCCATGACATTGGCTTTACACAGAAACTTCTACATGCTTTGGTCAGAAGAGGCTTGTCTTCCTCCAAGAGTGAGATCCTGACTCTGGGAGCAAGGTATGTGACTACTACTGCTACTTACTACCCTTCTCTCCATCATCACTTGTAGGCTATCTAGCCTTATGCAAAAGTACAAAGATTAAACTTCGTTTTCTCATGTCCCAGGTCAAGCTTTTAAAGGAAAAAAACCCCTATCATATATTGAAATGTACTCTTAATTCAACATGCAAATTTCATCCTTCCTCCTTCAGAGATCCTGTGGAGACAGAGCAGCGCAGCACAAAAATCACTGCAGGAAGACCAGTGAGTTAAAGCCACTGTTTCTTTTTAAACCTGGCTGCTGTCATATATTTTGGATAGAGGAGACAGAGGATTTCTGTTAAACATAGCTGTTGCTCTGAGTTGCCATACGGTCTATCACAGCAATCAGTTTCTCTGTCAAACTACATGCTGCATTTTCACCTCTGTGTCAAGGTTTGAAGACATGAAATTTAGCAAGTATTAGGTCTCTGGCTGTTTTCTGGAAGAGATGCTGCCCCAAGAGAATTTTCATTTAACCTGTTGCAAGGCTTCACTCCAGGCTCTACTAAGGAGCATTATGTGGAGCACAAGGGCGTGGAAGTGAGAATTTAATTCTTAACATATAATCATCTCAAGTTTAATACATGATTTCACCTCAGACATATAATGACAAGCATTTTGATTGTAACAAACTTGTTTGTAGTCAATTGAGAAACCTTGAACGGTGTTCCTTAATGATGAGGTTTTATTTTTGGTTTGGTTTGTTTGGGGTTTTTTTACATCATATTTTAGTTGCCTAGTGGAAACACACTTTTTTAGCTAGACCTGAAATCTATTCAGATGGGAAACATTACGCATTCTGACAAGGAGTTCTGCAATTAGCTTCACACTTGCAGTTTAGCACTGGAAACAAAATAGAGGTTCTTCCTCTTGCTTATCTCTTTACAGTAAAGAACTGGAATGTGGGCAAATAGGAAGTATCTATTTTCTTTCATAAATTTATATATTTTGTTACCTGAAATTGTTGTATATTATATTATTTCACACTTATCAACTAAAGAAGTTTGTACACTACTATCATTAAGCATGGCTCATATGCCTCTCATGAGTTCACTTTTTACATAGACTCTTGTTTAGATTTGTATGTGGTCGTGTTTTGGTAACTACACTATTTACAGCAATGACACAAGGGAAGTAAAAAAATAAACTTGCATAGTAAAAAGCCAAAATTTCTCTTGTGCAGTCATGTATTCCCAGAGGACAAAAAAGCTGGATTTTTAGATGATGTTTCTTTTTAAACAAAAAGTATTTTTAAAATATTTGTTCTATTTATAAAATTTGTGGGTTGTAGAATCAGAAAAGATTTCCTATTAAATCATAGTTATAGTGAACAGAAGATACGAAAATTCCATAAACTGTTATTTGAACTGTAACAAAAACCCAAATTAAAATGTAAAACCTCAGTTCAGCATATGAGTAGCAGAAGCTTCCTATGTCTGAGAGTTTACAAGATACCCATGGGTCTTCTATGCATGCCCAGAGCTAGTCTAACCAAAACAACTCAGCATCTACTTCCAGAAATTAAAAAAATGGTACCTACATTCTCCAATGGACCTGATACAAGGGATCTAGCCATACACACCCTTTATAACTACAGGAGACAATGGCTTTTGAATGAATTGCATGAAAACTAAGTGTTCATTCATGAAGTAAGAAACCAGCTCTGGATCCTACACTTCAACATTGTCTATCTCACCAGCTACATCCACTGTAAGACTACCAGCTACTTTAACTATGGAGTATTTTCCACTGCTTCCATTAAATTTGGTCCTATGTACAGAAAGGAATACAAAGATCAAGGGTTCAGGAGAAAAGCATAAAAGCATGTACCTGAATTACATGCTGAAGTTTGTGCTGGTTTTTTGTAGGAGTGGATTGAAACACTGTATTTTAAAAGAAAACTAGGATTTAATACAACTTTCCAAAACTAGAAATTAAATTAACAAATATTAGATAACTTGTCTTATCTAGAATAGAAATTATAACTATATAGCATAGACTTTAGTATGTAACAATACAGTGATATGCAGGGAAGTAGTGTATACCAACTACTGCAAAATTTATTGTTTAACTTCCTGGCACACCAGTGTACAAAGCAAAATAATATATTTACTGTCTCTGAGGGACATCTGAGGCTCAGTTATCAAATTTCTTAAATTAAAATACCTTGCAATATATAAAACTCAGGCTTGATATCTTGGATGAAAAAACACCTTCAAATAAAATCTATAGGATTATAAGCAGACATGTTAAACATAATTCCCATAAGTTATTATCATCTAAGAAAAAAACACAATTAATGTATTTGTATGAGACTTAGAAACTGGAATATACCAGATGGATTATATCAAGTTTTTATCAGGTTTCATTGCATTTATGTCACACAACTGGCTTGACTTAGTTTCTGACAAACTCTAATTTGAAATCTAATTGGTCTACAAGGCAAATAATTAGACAGTTACCTCTGAATCATGATGCAGGCATTACAGCAAAATCCCTGTATTTCTAATGTGCCCGAGAGAAAGAATACAGAGTTTCAAGCACTCAGAAAAGTATTTTAAATTCAGTGAAATCGTAAAAGCAAAGGTAGGACAACGGGGGAGGGGGTGGGGGGAAGCTTGATTGGAAAACTCATTTAATGTTGCTTATAAACCATATACATACACCCATGTATCTAGCACTCTAGCTACCTGAAAGTTTTATCACCACCTAATTTGATCGTGTTTGAGTGGTTTCCAATGAAGAAATGGTTTAACAATAGCAAAGGCTGTACAGATCACAGTCATTGCCTCTTCCTTTTGGGGGGAATTAACAACAACAAGAAGCCACTGTTAAAATTGTGCTCTACCTCTGTACTGGTTTGGCTGTAAGCCAGCAGGGGAAATTAACCCCACACAGAATACCTCAAGAGATTTTAGGTCACAATTACAATTTTAATGAAAAAGGTTAAAATAAATGCAGTAATACAGAAACACGGGTTTAAACAAATCGACAGAGTCACGGTACAACCTGGCACCCTGTTGACCAGGGTGGTAGCTGTGCAG
>VZRJ01005582.1:2115746-2199881 GCA_013397565.1 Ptilonorhynchus violaceus
TGTCCAGCTTTTGTGGGTGGTAATAGAATATATATAACTAACCCAGGACAACCTCACATTAATCACTACATTTTCAACAGCTTTGTATTTTTTAAATGTAGCCTGTATCCTGAAGACTGAAACATTTTGTGAGTAAAAATTCATGTGCTTTCAAGAAGAAATGGTAAATGTACCTAAGACAGGTTCCATGCCTTTCATCCACCCTTTCTAAGGACACAGCCTTCTAAACCATCGTGTTTTACCATGCAATCTACCTTTCCCTGGTCTTGTCTGACAACATTCATGCCTTTGAGGCTCTTGAGGCTCTAAAACATCATCATTATTTGAAGAGGTGTTATTTCCCTCTTTCGTTCTCGAGTCAGAGTGTCTGCAGTAATGTAAAGACTGTAACGTGGTCCAGAATAATAGGAGTTTACTATCATAAAACTTATGGCTCATATTTTACTCTCTAGGATTTGGTGTGAGGGAATGTTCAGGTCCTCTTTTTTAGTTTAGTGTTGTTTATCCCACAACAGGGATAGAGGATAGAGAGTGCCAGAGCTGGGCAGTTTAGCCTTTCTGTCTACTTAGAAAATTCCAACACGGGATTATTTAAAGACCTGCAGAAGACAATTAGCCTTTCTTTGTGATCGCTTCTTTCTGTTTTAAAGCAATCCATACACTCTATACAGTCTTTTACATTTGACATGACACGGAGATATGCAGACATATGTATTTTTCAGATGGATACATATGCATTCACAGGAACACTGTACACAATTTAAATATTTATATTTTGTCACAATTACTGACAGGATTTGTCTATGTTTCAGCTATCTTTCCTACTATATCCTTTAGGAACAGCTGCAATTATCAAATGGTATCAAAATGTGAAAATTTTAAACAAATAGTTGAGCTTTTAAAATATTTACAATAATGAATAAATATGTTTGCATGGACCAATCTTCCATCCCATTTACTAGAAAAGCTCACTGTGATTCTATTATCCAGACACAAAACTGATAGAAAAGTATCAAACTGTATACTTGTGATATAGAAACACAACATTGCAAAACACTTTCCTTTAAAAGCATACTCTACTTTTACAGCCATTTAAATATAACAAAATAAAGAGTTATTTGGTCAAGCTGACATTTTTTCTTCCGTGAAACATTTATTATTTCATTCTACTTGTAGAATATGAACATATTTAGCGATTCTTTGCTAAAGCGCTGCAAGTAAAATAATGATTTCTGCCTGTTTGGAAAGCAAATTTATACCAGACTAAAATATTTTGGATCTTAAGCATAACATCAAAAAGTGATGAAAGAAATTTAATAACTTTAACACCAACTTTTATGAGTTAGAATTACAACATGTACCACATTGAATTCAATTCAGGAAAAATACACCTAAGTAGTTTACATATTTACACTGTCTCCTTGATTTGGATATAGTTATGATCAAAAATGCCATCTCTTTTCTCTATCATCACCTTCTTTCATGACGTATCTTAAGTTTATTGAATTCTTTAGCCAAACCAGAGTCTAAAATTTAAGCAGTGAGATGCTGATCAGTATATCCTGTGTCTCTGGAGTTCCATTCCCAGTGCCCAACTCCACATTCATATTGATGGAATTGATTACCATTGACTTCACCATTCTATCCTATTTTCAAGTTTAACATTTCTTTTCTGTCTTGTCTTTTATATGTATTTTTTTTTATATTCTTTAGCTTGTCTTTATATAAATCATTGCCTTACCTTTAATTCTTGAACTAGAACAGATCTGGTTTTTTCTGGCACCCCAGAAAAGTAGATGAACCACTGCTATTTTCATTTTACAGATGGAAAAATGAAAGAAGCTGCCTGAAAATGCAAAGTAAGCTAGTAGCACTGTATGGCTTGCCTCCAAGCTGTGTGATATAGCCTCCAGTCCCTCAGTGATACTAATTTTATTTGAATGGTCAGTGCCAAGCAACACTCCTGAGTGCAGGAAATTATGACCCATCAACTGTGACAACCAGACAAAAACAAAAGTTATCAAAGCACAAGCAAAAGACCATTCACCTTGTTACAAATGGAGACCATCATGAAAGGAATGTTTGTGTGTTCCAAATCACACAGCTGTACAGGCTGGGACATGCAAAATTTGAAATATGTGTGGACTTGGTAGTTTCCAGATAGCTCTAATTAAACTCATGAGAGCAGCTGACCCAGATTTTTGCAGTTGCAGTTCAATGATTTGTCACAGATTTATAATTTTGGTTTAACCGTTTTAGTCTTACTCAAGGGTTACAATGAAAAGATCCCAATCAGGAACCTATGATGTAGCCAATTCTAAAGACATTTTATAATACTCATATATTAGATGGTCTGAAAGATTGGGCATTTGATTGATATACCTTAGAGTTTGAATTGCAAACTATCTTAATTTTCTAAGGTGGAGACATCTTACGTACTCTTCTGATAGTGCTGAAAAACGGAAAAGTGCAGGAACTTGACAAATAATATTTTTAAGTTATTTTGCACATTGTTTCATCTTCATGCTTCATTTTCAAGAACTTCACATGCTGAGATGGAGTCAAAGCTGTGGATTTTCTTGTTGTATATTTTATGTAAACTGTAATAGTTCACCAGTTACTTCAAAGTAATATACAAAGTGATGCCTTAAGCATTAGCTTTTGGATTTTTCTAATCCTGCACTGTACTAGTGTGTAATTCTGAACTCCATATTATGTGCTAAGTAAGCGCTTCTCACATTCTGGTTAGACAAAACAATTCCTTGTAGGCCAGGGAACCAAGGTCACCATCCTAGGCCTAAGTATAAACAAAAGTGATTGGGAGGGGGGTGAATGGGGGAATATTACTTCATTACCTGGAACCGTCATTGGACAATTAACTTCTGATATGGAAATGTGCCAAACCTATATCTGGAGGGGAAAACTTGTGATTGGGGTCCATCTTGGGTCCAGCCTAGCCTCGGCCAGGCTGTGCACTACCCAGAGGTGTACCAGTCAAAGGCCTTCAATAAATTCCTAACTTTTATTCACTTCCTTTGCTCAGCCTCTGTTTCAGGTACCCCAATTTTAGGCATCAAAAGTGTGCTCAATCAACAAAGTATTCAGAGTCCTGAAGAATTACAATATTGGGCTTTTTGGGTTTGTTTTTTCTTTTTTCTATTTGGTTGGTTGTAGATTTTTCTGAGGGGAGCTGGACAAGTAATATTTTTAAAACATCACTGGTAAATGTGGATCTTAGCAAATGTTTTCTCTGTAAGCAAGTCAAGGACTGAAAATTGTGCTGCAGTGGAATTAGTGGATGTTTTGAATTGGTTTGAAATGTGCCTTGATTTTATCCCAGGAATTTAAAATCTGTTTAAAACGTATTGAGATTAAATCTATTTAACTATATCAAAAGCTCAGACAACTCCCTGTATAGTCAATGGAAGCAGAGAGATTACAGGCTTCTCTTTTTTCCCTAATTCATTTTAAGAATGACCTTATGCTGATTAGGTTCTTAGGTATTTTAGCTAAGGTCCTGAAAATACCTCTTCCATGAAAGTGACTCAATTTACCCTTAGGAACAGAAAACATTAAGGAGACTTGTGGATTGTCAAAGGAAGGAAAGCATTTCATTTACTTGTTTGAAGCTTATCTTGGAATCCTTGGAGGATTTTTGTTACTTCAAAAAACATCAACTTTAAAAAACAAAATTTTTAGAAGTCTATGTTTTGTAGTTAATATTTTGTTCACATGCCAGCTGATGGCTGGGCACGTAAACATGGAACTATAGAGGAATGTTGGAATGCCAGCTGATAAAAGTGTGATTTAAAGAAAGGAGACTATGCTAACTGTGATGCAATACCTGTGTAAACAGACTGAGTGGCCACTTGGAGAGGCATTCTGGGTTGAAAACATGTTTGTTGGGATATGTTCGGCAGAATACTTAACATTTACCTCTTTGTGTAACAGTAGGCAATGCCTTTCATTTCACATATCTTTAAGTCTCAAATAGACTGTGGATCAAAGTGTGTGACAGCTTATCCAGTCTTGCTTTGTAAGGAAAAATAAATCCTATTTTCAGTCTTTTGTTCAAGTGTGTGTGTGCTCGTGGGAGTATTTCTTTGTTTGTTTTTCATAAATATATTTCTGAAATTTCAGTCCATAGACAAGACTCTTTATGGCAACCTGTATAACACAAGCTATGTTGGTATGCCACAGGTTATGTCTACAGATGAAATTAAACAGGTATTGAAATACTTTATATTTTCTTGCAGTGGTTTAGGAAGGTCATAGACTCCAAAAGCAAACTGTGCCATAGCAATTTCCTTTAAATTGTGCTGATTTCACTATGAAACCTCCACTGATGCCACAGTTACGATCTTGCAGTGATTTGAATAGCAGTGTAGCATCCGTAGTCCTTATCTGTGGAGAAAAAATGAAAGAGGAAGAAGGAGATAATTCAAGAGATTATTTGTCCCCATCCTCCTCTGAGAAGACTTTATCTACAGACAGATGATTGACTTATTTCTATGTTCTTTTACTTTGTATGACCGAGAGAAAGCATAGACTTGCATGGGTAAGTGAGAATCACTTAAATTTAGATATCTGAAAGATTAGATATATAAATTTTATTTTAATATTTGAAAGAGCAATAAGTGTATCAAAATAGAAATTCATATGTCCTTGGGTACCTATTTTATGATAAAATGTATTGTCGTCTAAGAATTCAGTTTTCATTGAGTAAAGATGAACCAAGACTCAAGATCTTAAATATTAAAGACAAATTTTAAATTATTATGGTAGGAAAAATTAATCTCCCTCAATAACTTCTCTGCTGACTGGCACTGATTTTCCATACCCTAACACATAGCTAATAGAGCCTTCAGCTTTCTACTTCTACCATTTGCCTATGGAGCCATTGTCTTTCAAGTTATCATTTTATTAGAATTGAAGAGGATGTGAGAATCAGAGGAATCTGCAAGGTGCACTCAAATTAAATTGCCAAACCAGTTATGAGCAGTGACCTCAGGATTACTGGATAGTCACTTCAGAAGAAAATCTTCTCATGTGTGTTGTTAATTGACTTTGTACATGGAAATGCAACATAGTAATCCGGCTTGTGAAAATATAGTTAGATAAATTATACTTCCTTATTAAACAAAAAAACCAAATAATACACCCCCAAACAAACAAGAAAAAAAAAGCCCAAACCCCAAACAGGTTATGAACTTACTTGAAGAAGTGAAAAATTTCCTATGAAAAATCTTGTTGTCTCTGGTAAGACCTGAGAGATCACAATACATACAGTACAACTCATTTCCTATTCAGGAAAGTGAACCTAGAAATAAAGACTGTTATAATAACATGTAGGTTTTTCAGCTCCAGACAAGTTTCATTGGTCCTTTATTTGTATTTTCAGAAAGTACCATGAATAATCAAAAATACAAGCACATCTCGAGGAGAAACAAAAACTGAAGGTCCTAGGAGATAAGATGAAAATTACTGTGTTCTGAATATACAGCTGGGATTTCAGTATAACCAGAATAGGAGTGAGAGATGTTTTCATTGGATAACAGTAAAGTCAGGACAAGATGCAGCTGAGTAACTTTTGAAGATAGGCTATCTCAGGGCATTCTAGATAATGAGCAGTAAGGTGATTAGTTTCAAGTCTCAGTGCCAGTTTCTGATTTTACTGGGTTAAGGCTGTATTTTCAGATTTTTTTTTTACCTTATTTCGAATGTTAAAATCAATAAGTGAACTTTGTATTCTATTGTACAGCTGCATGTATTTTTTTTTCTTTTTAAACTCATCTGGTTTTTAAAGTGAACTCATAGGTAACTGATTCCCACATGCCTTTTTTGCATCCATAGAGTCTCTTCATGTCGGGGGTAGCATGGCGGCGGTTTGCATATTGCAGGTTCCTGCATGGTGAGCAGGAATCATTCACCTCTCCTGTACACCTTTGGTTAATGTTGTTGCTATTACAGTTCATTTCTAATTTCAATGCTGTTTCCTGTAAATTGTTCTTATCTCAATCCATAATCTTCACCTTTTGAGCCTCCAATTCTCCTCTCCATCCCGCCACAGGGGGAGGGGGAGTTGGAGGGGAAACTGAGCAAATGGCACATGGTTTGGACTGTTTCAGTAGAAACAGTAAATTGGGGAACACCATTCCAAAACTATGGCATCACCGTATCTGAAAATCAAGAAAACTACTGGGCTGTATTTCCTACTAAACCTTGTTTTGTTTCAGACTGTTTATAATATTTGTCCTAGATATAAAAGAGAAGTTCCTCACAGTGAACATATTCTAACAAACATCTGGCCATTGAGAGACAGCCTGTGATACCTAGAAATATCAATAGTTTTGCAGAATAACCAGATATACTAGGAACATAAAAAAAAAGAGTTAAATTTAAAGCTAGCTAAAAGATCAGAAGGTTGATAAAATTCCAGATTGTGCATTAAAAAAGAAGGAAGGGTATTAGAAAAAGAGGGTTGAAGCCAAGATGAAAAATAGTACTTGAAGAAAGAACAAACATAAATTTAATAAAGTTAAAACATATGAAACAAACACTAGGACTCTAAATGTAAGCCAGCCAGATAAAAAGGGAGAGAAACTGTAGAATATGATTATTTAAAAATACTATACAAAGTTGATTTATTGCAAGTAGATTTACAAAAATAGCTTCCTGATTCCTTAGACCTTGAGAATACATCAGTCCATAGGGAATGTTTTGGTTTTCACTTTGGCCAACATTTCCTAAAGTAAAGAAAGATGGAAGCAAGAAGTGTTTCATGCCACTCATGTTTAGGTTTCGAAAAAAGTTTCCATCGTTCATGAAATAAAATGATATCCAATAAAAACTAGATTCTGGTGCTAGACAGAGTTAAGATGTAAAAAATTGTAGATCAAGTTTTCCAAAAAAACCCAAACCTTCAGTAGTCAGAGAAGAAAATTTGATATAGGCATTCCAGGCCGTAGTCCTAAACACAGGGCTGATAGTTCTGTTGTAATTGGTACGCATTCCTAGTTTTAGCCAGAAATTACATCGCTCTCAGAACTGCAAAATCATAGAACAATTTAGGTTAGAAAAAAAACTATGGAGGTTGCTCAGTCCTCTCCCTGCTCAAAACACATCTAATTAAATCAAGCTACTCCGGCCTGTGGTAGTTGAATCTTGAGCACCTTTACGGATGGGCATCCAACAATCTCTCCGAGCAACCTGTTCCAGTATTTGAGCCTCCTCATGACTTTTTTTTTTCTTAATAGCTAATTAATGTTTCCCATGTTCCAACTTCTTTTTTCTCATCCTCATCTCATACCACCACAGTATTACAAGAGGAGGAGTCCCATAAGCTGGCTCCATCTCAGAATATGTTCAATCACTGTAAAATAGCGACGTATAAGGGTGAAGGATATAGCGTGCTGCTTTATCTTCTTTTCTTGTTTGTTTGTTTGTTTGTTAAGACAAAAGGATTTACCATTACTGATGAAGCATTTAATTTTGACAAATCGATATTTCCTAGGGGAAAATATTTTATTGATAAAATTATGACTGAATTTAATCAGCATTCAGTTTATCCTATTTTGATTAGCAGTGGAATAAGAAATCGTCTGAATGCCCAAGTACAACTGATGAATTGATGTTTTAAAAATTCCTAAAGTCTTTATGCAGATGATTTCTTTTCAATTGAATTTTAAAACACAAATAGCTCCATAGGGATAAAGGAAGAGCATAGATTTCAACTGATGAAACTACTTTTCTTTGGTTTTTTTCCCTAAGAAATAGGCAGAATTTCTTATACATTGATAGAAATTGAGAATGGAAAGAAAGACTTGTGAAGGATGATCATAGAAATATACAGCAGCATTTAAATAAACAAATTATTTCCAGAGTTTGCCTATAATAATAAACATTTTCTTGTTGGCTGTGTCTCTTAGGTGCTGAATGTACCTGGGAGCTTATAAAATACTGGTTCCTTTCTTGACATCTCATAGTCCAGAAGAGGTTCAGAAAAGTTTCAGTATCACAGGTAAAAAGAAACCAGCATAAATTCTAATGTACCAATTTCTAATGCAACTTTACAACATTATCTGACTTGGATGTGACAAAAATTTATTTAGGTTCCCTAAAATATAGATGCCTTTAGGACTGTATATATGAGAAGTTATATGTAAAACATATTAAGAAAAGAAAAATAATGGGGAAAAATATTTACCAACATCTACTACAAAATGCATTTATTTAGAAATATGAGTGCTTTATGATGGAAGCAAAAAGTCAGTTTATTCTTTTTTATTTAAAAAGTGAAAAACATATGTAAAAAACCACTTTCCTGAGTACCAAGAGGTTTTTAGTCAATCAATGCATGTTACAAAGTTAAAATTAGCTCACATCTTCAACCTGTCAGTGTTGTGTGGGGATTTTATAGGCTTTATATTCACCACACTCTTGCATTTCAGGTATGTTTAGACCAAAAAAACAGTAGTATTTTTTTAGGCAGAGATTAGAAGAAACCTTTAATTCAGACATACTACTTCTAAAAAGCAATTTGCTTTATTGTTTGAAGGTATACCTCCATCCTTGTTGCAGTAATTCAGTATTAATTCCAAACACTCGGATTTATGTTAGTGCAATACTAATGCATATTTCATACAAAATCAATTGTTAGGACGCAGAAAGGGCTAGCTGCTCCTTAAGTGCACTAGGAGCTGAAGGTGCCCAAGAGAGCTGGCAGAACAGGTCCTCATGTCATGAATGGAGTCATGCACTTCAATCCTGAGAGAGACACAGCAATATACCTTATAGATATAAAATAGTGAGTTATCAAAATTCAATGGTAAATGTGACAGCAGTTTAACAGGATTTCATGGCAAGATACACTTGATTGTTTACTGCATAGAGGGCAGGGTTGGATAAATCTGTCAGGAAGACTCTCCTGTTGAGTCATGAGGTTCAGAAAGGACTTCCTTGCATTCTAAACTCCATCTCAGAGAGAAGTGTGACTGGATCCAATCCTAGTCCCAGATTTGGTCAGCAGTATATTTCTAAATGATTATATGTGCACAATCAGTCCTTATATCACTTAGATAATGTTTCAAAGTTTAGCACTCTATTAATCATTTACCAAGGATATGTTGCAGCAAGGAACATCTCAGCCTCCAGAAGTAACCTTCAAAGATGTCCTTACTCAAGGGGAAATCCTGGCATGCAGCCCACTGCCATGCAGGAGAGCTCAAGGGCTCTGGGCTGTCTGCTATTTATGGAGCAGGATGATTGATTTACAGTCGTATTAGCATACTAGCAAGACATCTGGGTCACCGTTCCTGACAGCTCTTGGCTACCCTGTTGCCATCTGTCCCCCAAAATCCAGAGTGAACTGGATGGAGCCATCACAACCCCCGGTGGTGGTTCTGGCTTAAGCAGGGAGCAGTAGATGGGGGCATGAGAGTAGAGTATCAGCCAGCGCCTACCCTGCAGCACTCAGCGACGGTCTGGTTCAGGACAGGTCCCTCGTGGTGGCAACAGAGCTCTGATTATGGGGCTCCATGGACAGGCAAGGCAATGCCTGTGTCTGAGCTGAAGTTCAACACTCTTCTAGCACAGCTCTGGAGGGGGCTGATGAGCTCTTGGAGGACCTGAAATGGAGCCTTTGGACCCATGGGTGTGGCTGCAAGCCTCAGGTAAGGCTGATGAGGCCTGTCTCTTAAGGCTTGTTAATGCACTCATAGCCTAACATTAGCTTGAAAATGCTAACGCATCGTGATGACAAGTTTGACACTTGTTTGAAACTACTCCAATTATGATAGGCTTTGAAGACAGAAGACCCCTGAATTGGCTAAAAAAGTCAAAAGAATCATTACTGTTCACCAGACAAGCATAAAATCATTATGAATCCCTGTATTACATAGCAAAAAATGCTAAAATACATCTGATAATCTCCATGCTTATTAAATTTGGTAAAACCTATAGAAATTTATGTTAGGGTAAATAAACAATTGTAATCTATTACCTCCTTGGAAGAAAGTATCCAGAAAATGCTAAATAAAAAATAAAGTAAATGTTTCATATAATCTTTCTTCTCTCTGCCTGGTTGTAAAACTAATCTCAAAGGTTCTAGATAAGCACAATTTATTTTCTATGGAAAAAAGATAATGTGCTTTAAAAAGATTTCTTAAAATTCAGAGGATTGAGGTATATGATCAGTTTTAACTGATCAAGGGAGCTTTAAAAATCATTAACTGGGAGTTGAAAGTGTAAGGATTTCTAGCCAGGCATGTACTTTTCCTTATCCATAATTTTCAGAATTGTGACCATAATCTCACTGTACTTTTTTCCGTTAAGCCTTCAGAAAAAGTTTCTTGAATAAAATAAAATTTTCTTTCAGTAGAAAATGTAGATAGATGCAAGCTCATATGTTTCACAGTATTTAAACAAAGTCAAGTGACCCCTTGAGGGCAAAAAAGTCTGTTTGCAGACTTGTATTGTGAACTGCTTCAACAAGGATTCAATATGTTTTCTCTGCAAAGACTTTATAAAAAAATGGCCTCTGACCTATTATTTTGGGGTAGTTGGACTGGGGAGATTAAGGATGAGGGGTTTTTTTCAGAGGAAAGGCATCTTTGTGGTCTGGCATACATTTACTGACAGTATCACAAATAGGACACAGGCGAGGAAGTAACTGACTTAAGAAAAATTTAGTTGACTTGTTCTCACATGGACTGTTAAAGCTGTTTAAAGTAGGTGAGCATGAAGTCAAAATTGGAACATGTTCAAAAGAAAAAAAGAGAAAGGAAAGAATGACAAAAAATCTGAAGTATTCCATTTGGGAAAATAAAGTAATCTCTGACAGGGTGTAAGTTAATAGTGACAACTTGTCAAACTGGCCAAAAAGGATGTGGATACTGTTTGATTCCAAAGAAGATGGCATTAATAAGATACATAATCTTGCTGAGTAGAGTACACAGAGAAATACAGTAGCAGATCTCACCTGTTATCCTCTAGGTTTAATTCTCTCCTAGTACTATGGTATGCAACAGCTCTTAAATTTTTCTGTGTTACTGTATCAAATATTTATATTTTTTAAATATTTAGGAAACGTGTATAATTCAAAAGCTAGAATTAATCATCAGTAGTAATGGTGTCTATTAAATGACAGCTGTCATGGTAAAACTAGAATTCTAAAGAGCTTTAAAACTTCCATCAGGAACTTCTGAAGAAAAGAGTACAGTTTGGACCTTTAAGAAAAGGACATTAAGACACGGAGATATTAAAATCTGGATTTGTTTCAACCAAAGCCTAACTTTGTCAATTATTACTGGGGAAATGCAAGGAGCTCCAAATGGTGATTTTTGTCCTCATGTTTTAGTTATCTGAAGAAGAGAATTGGCTTTGGAGATACGTGCTTACCATTGACTAAGCAGATACCAAGGATAAGGTACACAATATTAAATGAAATAAATCTGATATTCAGTGTTTTTCCCTATTTACGCAGGAAATCAGTGGAGTGACTGAAAAGGGACAGTTACCTTTCTTATGTGTTTTGCCACAGAATACATCATGGACTATGCTTTTTATTTGCAATAATACCTGTGCATTGAAATCTTGATTGCTTCATAGAATGAGATCATTCTTGAACTGTAGCAAACCTGAAATGATGTATATGAAATGACATTAGTATGTGACAATTCAGTCTGTCTGCATTGAAGTCAATGAAAAAGTTTTCACTGACATCAGATTAACAAGTTAGTGGATATTCCCATATGTTCCAAATAACTATAGATATACCTAGAAGGGATGTACACAGTTGTGGCTGGATATATCAAGTATTGAAAGATAACAGAAGTTGTAGTCTCAGACTAAATCTTTTTACAAGCTCCATAAATTGTGGTTTGTTATTGCTATTATTATTCATTTTGCTTTCCTCTACACTTTTTAATCTGTCCAAGAGAAATAGTGCTAAAATAAGATAAGAAAAGCTGTTTTCACTGTTTCTTAAACCAGCTGGCACCAGAAGAAAAGTCTGTTCTCTCAAGTTTTCGAGACTCAATTTTTGTGGACCTCAGGGATTTAGACAGCTCAGATAGCTCAACTTAGTCACAGAATCACAGAATATTCTGGGGGGGACCAGGAAGGGACCCACAAGAATCTTCAAGTCCAACACTTAAGTGAATGGCCTATACAGGGATCAAACCACAACCTTGGCATTATGAACACTATGTATGTATGTGAATTTAAATCAAGGTCTTGAACTTTTAAAAATTTTGCCTATTACAAGCTCCTATTTAGATTTATAAATCCATTTTATATGTACAAACATGCGTTTCTTTTCTTTTGTGTTAAGGTTTTTTTAACGAGTTAAAAATATTGAAAGTGTTGCTAAAAAATCAATGTATGTACCAATTAGAAGCTCAGATAACTTCCGTAATACAGAGAAAATTTTTAATAAAGAGCTTTTTATGTGCAGCTTATAGACAGAAAAAAAATTGCTTGTATACAGGAGCACAAAATAAGTAGTGAAGTATGATAAAAGAGCACGGAGTGATATTTCTCAAAGCAAACGCAGTTTACAAACGGAACCTCAACACAGCTGTTACTATCTTGTATTTTTATTAGAATATGTAGAAAACACAGTTCATAAACCCTGGGTTGATTTTTTAAAAGAGCAGTTCAGAAATTTCTTGAACATATGTAGGAGTTAATGTCAGGAAATTCATTATTATACTGTTCTCTAAAGCTTTTAAACTACTGACTAAAAAATGGGTCATTCAGGCAATTCCTTTTGAAGGTAGTAACTCAGCAATTAAATTTGTAAAAAGACGGTCAGACGACCAGTAATTACAATCTGACTTAATTCTCAATCTAAGTGTCTTCTTGTAGATAATGAGACATAATGATCTGCAATGCCCAGATTAAACCTCTTCTGGTCATATCTGTCAGCTACTTGTAGCAGGAAAGCAATTAAAGACAGTAGTAGTTGGCTAGGTTAAGCTAGATCTTAAAAATATACAAATTATTCTTCAAAATGAGAACAGAGGAAGACCTCCTTTCTTTAGACTCTGTTTCAATGTTTGGAAATCTTGACATCCAAAGCTGTAGATCATCTTTTATCTTGGAACACAAAAATTAGTTCATACCATAAGATCGATTCAGAAGGTGAGAGATATATAAAAGTGTTGTTCTGTTTTCTAAGTCCTAGATCCATATATTATGATATATAAAGTGCTATTAAACATAAGTTGTAATTTTATTAACTTACAATTTCATTCTTACTTCTGTTCTTCTTTGAAATAGTCAGTGATAAGCATTCATTCAAGAAATACTTAGACATTGATAATTGGGTGCAGTGGGATTTGGTTGCTTTTTTCGTGAGAAGTCCGAGCTAATTAAAAAAATACTGAAGAAACCTTTGATTTATCAAAATAAGTGACAAGCCTGAAATCCTTCAGAGATAATTTCTCTCTTTCATCCATAAATCTGTAGTAAACACCTCCATTTCTTACTCCATAGATAAGATCATAGTTCTTGAGAGCTGCTTTTGTTCAACAATTTTATTTTAAGCTCAGTTTAAAAGCTATGACAGAATGTTGGTTCTTTTAATATTTGCAGTGCTTATAATGTTTAAATTGGTCTTAAGGTTTTTGAAAGTGCATGAAACTTCTGTAATTTTTTTGACATCAGTTTTCATCATGAGTTCTATGTAGCTACCATAAACTTCAAATCAGCTTGTTAGGAAAGTAATCAACCTTTAGGAATATATTCCACTATACAGTGTGTATAAATCATTATTCTTGAGTCTTATAGAAAAATACTGTGTTGGCTTAGTGAATCTAAAAAGCTTATGGATTGATTCACATCATTAACTTTAAATGTTTTATTGAGATACCTAGGTTGCTCTTGGCTTCCTAGTTAGTGAAAATGGATAGGTACTCTGGGAGATGATGAAGCACAGATAAAATCTAAATCTCTTTTCATATGAACTTTTCTATCTCCATTGCTAGCTTATAGCTGGATACTCTTCTTTCTAATGACACAGGTATCTGTGGGGTCTTCTTATAAACTGGATGGTTTTAGGTACCAATATGGAATGAAAATATATTTATTGGTTAGTAAAATAAATAACAATTTGGATGTTTTTTGATTTACTGAGAAATTAATTAAGTTTCTGTAGGTCTCAGAACACTAGGTAAAACCAGAAGATAAAGAACACTTCTCCAAGTGTTCCAATTACAAAGAAACAATGACTATTCAATGACCAAGAAAATTTAACACTAATTTTAATTTAAAAAGACTACTATGAATTTTCTGTGATGGCAAAGTTTTCTAGCTTTATATGAAAAAAATATTTCATCTTTACAAAGACTTCTTAAAGCCAAAAATTTACCTGGAAAATATACTAAAGTGTAACACAATGTGATTATTCAGACCAAAAGTCAGTCTAGATGTCTGAGTTCTCATTTATGATTTATCTTTACTCTGTTTATTCATTCGTTTGTAAGCATCTGGCTGTCTTCCTGATACTGAACATATGAAACTCACAGTTTCTATGTAGCTATACCCAGGTGTCTGGGCACAGAAGCTCAGCCTGGTGTCTGTCATGTATACAGTCACAACAATCCATGCTTCTTCCTGACTCACGATCTGTCTGCTCATTTCTAGACAGCCAGCATGCACATTCATGTCATGACAACAAAGAAAACACCTCCAGCTCTATGCCCATCTTTGGGCATTAGAAGGGGTATTTGCTGTCAACTTCCTGTCTGCTTGACCAACTCAGCACATGGCCCCACTGTAACGAGCACACCAGGCTCTGTCCAACATCTTGGGGAAGTTCATAGTGACTCTGGGAGTGAGCACAGTGCACCTTCTTCATTTCACCATATACGTTCAAGGTAATTTTATAAAAGGCATGATGAAGTAGTAAGATTGTATAGAAAGCCTGGAGTTATGGAGGGTAAGTATGACTTGGCTGATTTTTGTCTTTCCTAAATGAAATATTCCTTTGTAGTTAAGTGTAGATGCCTTAGTGATCTGACCGACAGCTAGGCTGAATGTAATGCTTCCTTGTGTGTAAATGGAGGAATAAGGAATTCAAACCAGTTGTCCAGACACAGTATAGTACTGTAACTTGAGATGCAATAGGATGCCTCTGCTGTATTTCAACTGATACTACAGAAGAAGGCACGTCTCTCTGTCTGTCAGCCTTGTGAAGGTGATATGTTGGACAATTAGGGGCATTTCAAATGGCATAAGATACCTATGTGTGGATGACTGACCCAAATTAAAAATATATGTCCTGGGGCAAGAAACTAATATGGAAGAAATGACCATCTTCTTCATAGATACACTTTTGGCCAGTCTGCAAGGACTTCACCAAAAATTGGTGAAAATCTTCATACAAGGCCTTTGAGGTACCTAAATTATGGTATCAAAATTAAACTTACATTATCCAACTGTCACTTTTTCCCCAGTTCAGGCACTTAAATTGTTTATGGAATCAATGGGTAATGTTGGAAGGTACCACTGGGGATCATCTAGTCCAACCTCCCTGCTCAAAGAGGGTCATCCTAGAGCTCATGGCACAGAACTGCATCCAGATGGTTTTTGAACATCCCCGGTGAGGGACACTCCACAACCTCTCTGGGCAATCTGTTCCAGTGTGCTGTCATCCACACAGTAAAGAAACTCTTTCTCATACTCGAGTGGAACTTCCTGTGCATCAGTTTCCAGTTTTTGCTCCTTGTCCTATTGCCTGGCACCACATAGAGAAGCCTGGCTCCATCCTCTTGACACACTCCCTTCAGATACTGATAGACATTTACAAGATGCCCTATCAGTTGCCTCTTCTTGAGGCTGAATGGACCCAGCACCCTCAGTCTTTCCTCATAAGAGAGATGCTCTGGTCCCTTAATCATCTCTGTGGCCCTCTGCTGGACCCACTCCAGGATCTCCAAGTCTCTCTTGTACTAAGGAGCCCAGAACTGGACACAGCACTCCAGATGAGGCCTCACCAGGGCTGAGTAGCTCACCTCCCTTGACCTGCTGGCAATGCTCTTCCTAATGCAGCCCAGGATACCATTGGCCTTAGCCACAAGGACACAGTGCTGGCTCATGGACAGCTTGTTGTCCACCAGAACCCCCAGATCCTTCTCCACAGAGCTGCTTCCCAGCAGATCAGCCCCCAGCCTTTTGTGGTGCATGGCTTTATTCTTCCTCAGTGCAGGACCCTGCATTTGCCTTTGTTGAACTTCAGACAGTTCTTCTCTGTCCATCTCTCCAACCTGCCCTGGTCCTTCTGAAGGGCTGCATAGCACTCTGAGGTATTGGTGACTCCTCCCAGCTTTGTATCACCAGTGAACTTGCTGAGGGGGCATCTGCCCCTCCATTAAAATCATTGCTGAATAAATTCAACAAGACTGGGCCTAGTATTGAATCCTGGGGCACTCCACTAGAGACAGGCATCCAGCTGAACCCTGTGCCACTGACCACAACCCTCTCGGGTCCGCTGTTCAGTCAGTTCTCAATCCACTCACTGTCCTCTCATCCAGTCCTTCCTGAGTTTCCCTACAAGGATGTTGTGAGAGACAGTGTTGAAAGCATTTCTGGAGTGGGGGTAGGCAATATCCACTGCTCTCTCCCCTCATCCATCTAGGTATTTGTTTCATCGTAGAGGGCAATCAGGTCGGTCAAACATGATCTACCTTTAGTGAATCCATGTTGACTACCATTTGTCTTTTAAATCAAGACACTACTCCTGATCACCTTCTTGTCCACCATGTGGATAGAGATGGCACAGTCAGAAGCATCTCCATCCTTCCTGAACGTGGAAGATGGCTAAGAAAATAGTAAGCTGAATCCCTCGAAAATTTGCCCATCATGTGTTGGAATCTGCCATCAGGCTGCCCTTTTCAATTTCCTTGCAACTTTGATTATTTCATCCTTTGGCCTTTTACTACATGTGGATTCTCAATACATCTGAAATATGAGGCACATTTCTCTACAAACTGGCTATTCCAGCCTGCACAGCTTGCATGGCATATCATCTTTTCATTGCCTTTTCATGATGCCTATAACTTGTAGTACCCATTCTGTTATGTCAGAGCACAGAAACAAGTGATGCAGCTCAAAATATAGACCAATGCACTCCACAGAATTTTTTTCTGTCCAGGGAATTGGAAAAAATAGGAATAGCCGAGCTAACAGGCACTAACATGGTTCCATTTTTTCCACTGATTTCCTGCCAATGGACTGCACTCTGCTAAATGAGAAGGGAACAGTGATAGAGCCCTTGCTAAAGGGGGCAGAGAGATGGGGCATGTGGATGGTAAAAAGATCATTATAGTGAGGGTAACTTGAAAAAGGGTAAGAACGACTGCTCTAAAAAATCTGCAAATAACTTTCTGTGGGACACCAACTCACACAGCACTGAAAGGATATTGAGCCACCATTATTGAATTTAGCCTTTCATTTCTCATCTCTCCGGACTATGAATTTTTAGTAATATTGGGAATAAAATTATTGATGCTTGACATTTAATATATCTGATTCTTTTCCACAGCAACAATTGTTCAAAGAACCTAAAAAATATTCCCTTTTCTCAAATGAACTTTGTAAGGATAAATTTATTAATATATATGAGAAGCTCAGAATGTACAGAATTGGGAACCATAAAAGTAGCTTAGGAGAAAGAGTGTTTGTTTTATTCTCTGCTTTGATAGTGTAGTTGTAAAGTCTGTGGCTCTAAACTTGCTCACATGCTTATAAATCAGCCTACTTTCACAGCCATGGAGTTACTGATGCAAATGAAGATTGGAATTAGGTTTTACCAGCTAAGTAGTCACCTACTGTAAACTGTTGCGGACCAATTCTACACTTCAGATGTAAGTAAAACACTACAGTTCATAACAAACGAAAATGTGTCCTTATTCATCTATTTTTCTTTAATCACAGGCAGTAAAATGTCCTATTGATACCCTCCCCTCTCCCATCCTTAATCTTGGTTTTACGATATGCAGTTTATGTCATCTGCTGAGCAGAAGTTGTGCCACCCTAAGATTTTTCTTTCCATGTTAACACTTGTTGCAGATAGGTAAAGCCTTGCAAAATGAAGGCCTTGTTACCCTTGTAAAATCATGGTTCACTTCTGTTACTTTGGCTAAGTAAAAAGGCCTCTGGGAACAAGTTCAGCTAACTTAGAAGTAGAGAAAACAAGTTACATAACTTTCGCATTATCACCTCGTGGCTTATGGTGACTGGTTGAATTACTGTTTGTTGTGTTTCAATGGTATGTATTCTGATAATGGCTAACTGCTTAAAAAAGCTTGGGTTTTGTAATAAAGCTCGCTTTCCTTCGCGCCTGCCTGGGAACTCTGAATCTCTCCATCGACACAAACACTGTGGTTACATAGGTAACAAACAGATCCCTTTTGCATCCCAGATGTAAAATAATCTGAGATGCATCACTACATTACAAATCTTGATCTAAAGATATTTTAAGTCAGTGGGAGTATTGCATTGATTTCAGATTAATTTTGCATCATAGCATATCATGACAAATCTAACAGCTCAATATAATTGCACACACTTTGAATAGCCAATAAAGTGTAGAGTAATATTTAGTAATATTTCCTATGCACATGGTGACAGCAAGGACTGACACTAGCTTTAACTGAATCTTGGAATTGGCATCAGCTTAATATGAAACAAAAATTATTGCTGTCTGTAATCTCACTTTACAATAGTAGCTCTCTATTGATTACTTTCTTGTTGCTTAATAACAAACTCAGCATTTAGACATGAAAAGTATGCTCAACTGATGTAAGATAAATATCTTATAATTTAAACTTGATTTTTTTTTTTTTTTTGCAACAACATGGGCAGTCACTTGTAAAAAATACAGTTTCCATATCTGCGATCTTCATAGCTACTGCATTCTGTGACTCTATTTTTTTTCTGGTTAGAGTGTGTCTGTGAAGAGCACTTTGGTTTTACTTTGAAAAAAAAAATCAGTGAACTGGCAGCAACTTGTCAATGAGAAATAATAATAGAATCAGGATAGTGATGCCTAAATTTGGGAGTACCTGAAACAGAGACTGAAGAAAGTTAGCGGATAAAGGTATAAATTTATTTGCCACGGCGTGAGGCCGTGGTGAGGTGCCGCAGCCTTCCAGAAGTGTCCCCAGATTAGCGGAAGCCGCTTCGGCATGGAGGGGCCAGGCGAAGGCACAGCCACACACACTCCTGTTGGAGCAGGGCACACGCACACACATACAGGAACAAAGCGACGCCCGGTGGCAAGGAGGCGAGAAGGGTCCTTTGTATGGGGTCCAGCAACAAGGTTTATTGTGGAGGATCCAGGGACAAAGAACCAAGATGAAGGGCAGGGTACAGGCTTAAATATGGGGTCTGGGGGGCAGGCAGAGCAACAGAGCCAATGGGCTGAGGGCCAGGGGCGGAGCAGGGGTAAAGGGGACCAATAGGGGTACAGAGAAGGAGGGATTAAGGGAATGGAGCCAATGGGAGTTACAATCAAAAAGAAATTTCTAGAGGGTGTACATAGATGGAACAAAGGGGTGGAGAGCAGCAAACCAATCCAAACCGTATATCCATATATCATTACATTGAGAGTGAGGTATTGTGGGAAGTCACCCTAAGGGGGATTCTCAAACCTTCGTGATGGCCCACCAGTGAGCTCAGGTTGTTTTTGGGCCCTGCGGCTCTCTGGCCACTCCAGCGGTGGCCCAAACCACCGCAACGTTTATTGAAGGCCTTCAACTGGTACACCCTCTGGTGCAGAGCCTGGCCGAGGCTCGGCTAGGCCAAGATGGACCCTGATCACGAGTTTTCCCCCCCAGATATAGGTTTGGTACATTTGCATATCAGAAGTTAATTGTCCACTTACAGTTCCAGGTAATGAAGTAATATTCCCTCATTCACCCCCTCCCAACTCACTTTTGTTTAAACTTAGTGACCTTGTTTTGCAGGCCTAGAAGGGATGTTTTGTCTAACCAGGATGTGAAGAAAGCTTACCTAGCACATAATATGGAGTTCAGAATTACAGACTAGTACAGTGCAGGATTAGAAAAATCCAACAGCTAATACTTAAGGCATCAATAGTAGGAGAATTGCTGCCCAGTTACAGTAGGTTCTCATGATCCAGTCTCTATCTCTGGGAAATATATAAGTATTCCTAGTTTGTGTTTTGTTCCTTTAGTTCTTTGACAATATACCATGAGTAACATATTTCAGCATGTTACGCTGTGCAAATAATAATAATGTTACATTCATTAAGGTGGAATATCTTATGTGTGAAAAACTTGGAGTGTTCAGAATACAAAGGAAGCTAAAATTCATTATATTCACAATATTTTTTTAACCATTATTTTCCTTTAGATATCTGCCTGGACAAAGTGAAACATCGAGTTAATGAGCTTCAAGATTGTCCTTCCAGTAAAATTATTCTTGACATTATTAGCATTTCAATGCATGAAAAAATGTACTACACCTCCCTTTTCCGTGTCCCATGCATTTACTTCTTTCTCCAGCACATGTCACTAGAAATTGAATTAATATATTAATTGAATTAATATATTTGAGTTCTTTCAAACAAAGGAGGATGTTGAATTGCCTCTCTGTGTAAACTGAAAATGAGAAGAGTATACAGTAATCACCAGACAACTTTACTAAAATAAACCCCATCTTTTATCTATATTTTAAAAAAGTGAGGCTTTTTCAAATCTCTGAAAGAAAGGAAGAAACTGATAATGGTTCAGGTTTGTTCACCTTAAAACTTACATGTTTTCTCTAAGCCCTGTTGCATATTCAATACATGATTTTTGATCCCTATCTGCATCAAACCTTTTTGTATTGGCCAGTGTATTGGCCACTTCTGACTTCCTTCATGTTGTAGTTTCAATATGCTGATTCATTTTGTATCTTGCTGTATTACTTAATTTATTCTGTTTTTACGGAGACTAGACACCCAAGACATGGTTCTGGATTTCACATTGCATGTCAATTATAACAATCTTGTCGCATCTTGTTTTTCAAAATATTTATGTGATGTGGTTTTTTCTCTTTGCCTAATTTTTTTAATACTTAATGCTCACGATGATTTTCAGTGCTTCAATGCAGAATTACCAATGTTAATAAATAATTTGCTTTATTATTTGAATGTTGCCTGTCCTACACCTTCTGTATTTCTGAGCATCAATATTTTAAGTGACAACATTATTAAAAAAAGCTCCGTCCTCTGCAGATTAAATTTGAAAATTGTTGTGTATTGCCATTTTAGTCATTCTGTAACTGCTAACCCAGAAATACAGTCAGTTCCATTGACTGGAGGGAGAGTATAGATGACTATGGTGTGTGTAGACCCCTAGATGTGTAGATATCTGAACTTGAACCTGAATCCCACATCAATCACAAAATATAAATTATTCACTCACGCAGTTCTGTTTCTCAAAGCCAGTATTTTCAGGAATTATTCTAAAACAAAACAACCAATAAAACCAGAGAACGAAAGTAAGCTAACTGGAAAAATGAAACTAAAGAAATGCTGCAATTATTACCTGCCCAGTATAAACTAGGCTCCATTCTTTCCACACTGACATTTTCTTTGTAATTAGCAATTTTGGAAGACAGTATGTCTAGTAACAGAAAATTCATAGCAAAATAGACTGGTTTTGTAGTAATAATCCATCATTCCTATAAAAGGTCATGTCCAAGGCAGCACACATCTTCACCAGTTAACATAAGCAACAGGCAGATTAAAAAAAATGCTGGTCTCTGGTCCCTGTTGAAAAAGCATCTTTCACATTTTCAGTGAATAACAAGCCAGAATAAAAAGGTAAAAGAAGATGAAAATAGAGATATAATACATGATAATGTCATTAGAGAGAATATCTTATGTAATTAGGAGGTAAACAAAGACCTCAAAAAACACTTTAGGAAGTGAGAAAGTACAAATACCACAGGCTTAAAATAACATGTATCTGAAAGAGGGAATATTTGTGTGGGAAAGGTTTGTATATAAACTGTCAGTTTCTACAAAGATTGTTCAATTATTCTTTTGAAAGATAAATCATTTAAACAAGCATATTCAGCTATATTAACAGAATTATGCAAAGTCAACACTCTGGTGCTTGATAATCTTTACTTGACTCATCTGTCCTCAGAAAAGCAAAAAGAAGATGAAAATCACACTACAAAGTCTTCTCAGTTGAGGTAGATGGCTCCTTTAGGAAATGTCTCAGACATTTTAGACTTTATTACTAATCTAGAACTGAGAGGAGATGTTGTTCAAACAACAAAAGCAGTGACTGTTTAATGATGTTTTGAATTCATAAAGGGCAAAAAAGCCTTTTAAAGTAGATTTGAAGAACAGGATAGAATGAATGCATTTGGGAAAGACAGACACTCATAAGAAATGCGTGGCTGTTCCATGTCTGTTTCTCACTGTTGGTTCCATTCACAAAGGAGTGAGCCTTCAGGCATTCAAATGCTTTGCAGTAATTATTCCCGAATGTTTGGTATTTATGAAAAATGCAATTTACTCTAGGGGATGCTTCACTAGCTTCACTACAAAGGCAAGTCACAACAGTACATTCAAACATTGCTATAATTATCAGCCTGTCACTGGTTCTTGTTTTTCTCACAGGCAAGTCTTTTCCTAAAAAACTTGCTCAAGGCTGAAATTTAGCATCAGGACCAAATTCGGAAACTTTCCCCACATCTAAGAAAGCCGATCTTATTTGAAAATTCAAGGATCAGCTCAGAGCTGCCTCTTTGAAAAGGAACACTAGATCCAGCCCACACTATCTTTTAATGTCACCACTTCAATATACCAACTCTGATACAATGCCCAGTAGTTAAGAGGCAAAGTGCTTGTGTAGCTGCTTCAGAAAGCACCATAGAAAATGGGTTTCATAATTAATAATACAAGCCTAGACATAGGCAGCCTTCTCATGGAAAGCCTGAAGCCTGCTCAAGAATTGCATAAGCTGCTGTTGTTGAGAGAGACGGAGGGAAGGAGACAGACCCATGGCTGCAAGTAGCAAATATGTTAGCTTTGGCAAGGGTCTGCATGCCTTTGGGTGTCTATTATTCCCTGATCTGCATGGAGGAGCTCCATGGAGATAACTCAATATCACACAGATCTATAGGGAGTCAGCAGCGTAACACTGCAGTTAAATCACAGAATCACAAATATTTTGTTTGACAGTTTTTACTTAACAAAAACAAATTTTTACCTGAAGATTCACATAAAAAATTTGCTAAGCTAGTCCTGCTTCTAAACTGTAAGTCTTCTTTTACTCAACTGAGAATAAAGCACATTGATAAAATTTGCTTCTTGCATGATGTAATTAATGTCAAGAACAAGTGATTTCGATGATTTTTTCCTTTCTTTCGTAACACTGGGGAAATAAAATATTGATTTGAGGGGACGGGTGGCTATTAAGCATCCCAATTACTTCACACAGTAGTTCAGTTTAAGAGATGGAAGTAGTTTAGTCCCACATGCCAGAATCTAAAACCTTAGGAATAAAATGAAAATGCTCTTTAGTAGGAATATTTTGTTAATTCAAAGTTAGTTGAAGTTAGTGCATGAAAGTGGAACCCAAGTCTCCTGTTTGTCTTGTGTGGCTTACAGCTTTGAATTCAATGTCCTAGAACTTTAAAGATCAAATAATCACACCTACGCGAGCTAACTGGTAGGTCTTAGATAAAAGAATCATCTTTGGAAGAGGATGCTGTCAGACCATCTAGACTGTAATGGAGAAGAGTGAAAGAGGATCTTACCACTGGAAGGGAGGGAATCAAGAGGATGGAGACAGGTTCTTCTCAGTGGTGCCAGGCAACAGGACAAGAGGCCATTGGAGAGAAGCTGCGACCACCCAAACCTCTGTGAATATGCCTCCTCAGGGGAACTTTGGACTGTTAAGCTACCTAAGGGAACTTGAGCTAAGATAAAGGTGACACTTCTGTCCAATTATCTCAGGTATAGGGAGAAATAAATGAGGTGGAGGGAGAAGAAAGTATCCACAAGAAAGCCAAACCCAGCAGCTCTCCTGAAAATCAGCTCTGGCTGGGTTTGGGGTGGGGAAGGCCATAGCCCAAAGGCTTATCTGCTGAGGCCAGGTTTGCACACACTCCCCCCACAACAAAGTGGGGAGGAGAAGAGTTTTGGTGTGTGGCTTAACCTCTGGTCAGAGCGAGTGAACACTCGTCCTCCATTTCACAGACTGGCTCATTTGTAAAACTCTCCACCCCGAGGCCACATACAGGGGACATTCATGTGAGGGGCAGCTGTGGAGGTGTCATAAACCATCAATGACCCCCGAAGTGCTCCCCAGACTCATTCCTGAGGCCCTGCACCAGAGCACTGCGCACGATGAAAAGTGACACAACTGACCCAGAGTCTGCTGCAAGAGAGTGTCAATTCCACCCCCCAAGGCAAGTACCTGAGCATTCGCAACTGGCCTGAACATATATTAGTCCATTGAACTCTGTTTTGTGGGACCCTCATCACCAAGAAGACCAGAAGAGGATCCACACCACTGGTGATATTTTCTACTTAATCTGTTTCTCTGTAACTCTCTTTCTCTCCCACCCTCCCCTTTTCTATTTCTTTCTATCTCTCCCTCTCTACCTCATATTTACTGTTAAATAAAATCCATACTATTGACTTTGGAATAGGGTCTCATTTACACCTTAATTCAGGCAGACCCATTTCTCTAGTAATTTTCATAATCGGATCATAACAACATCTCAGCACACACATCAGAACAAGGAAATAACAATAGTTAGAAATGAAGGTTCAAAAGGTATTAAGCACCAAATCAGTTTAAATTGAGCATGATGCCCAGGGAATAAACCTGGCTAACAGTATGATACCTAACTTTAGTGAGAGGGGTTTTGGGTTTTCAGTCCGTTTCTAAGGCATTAATATGTACTTCACTCATAGATATATTTCTAGGCCTAACATTTAAGCAGTTAAAAATATCTTTTTTCCTTGAATAGCAAGTATTACAGAAATGTAATTGTTTTAGACTCCAGAGTCTACATCAACTTTGCTTTTAAGCTGCTTTCTAGAGCAGGACTCCTTCCTCCTGACTGCTGTTAGAGATGCAAAAGATCGTTCTGCGGTGTCAATAACTTGAGTTAAGGACAGACTGTGGACTTATTCTTTTGTCTGTAATTCTAGCTGTTTACTTTCTTTAGACTTCATTCAAGCTCTTTGGGGGCTATTTTCTAGGCAGCCATTCACAGAATCATAAACAGCCAGTATACATTAGTTTTAATGGACATGGTCTACTTTTACACACAGCTTTTAAACCTCTTGTTTGCAATCACCTGTTAGAAGCTCAAAATTAAAATAGTTGTATGACTTTTCTCCTATTAAACTGAAAAAAATTCCCAAGCATGCGCAACTTATACAACTTTATTGACATAAATAATTTCTACTATTTATATAGAGTAACACAAGTAAAATCTGCCAAACTATAGCCCTAAAATTCTTTTTTTCTAATTTGTTGTTGTTATTTGACTAAAGATTCCTCAGCTATTGTACTAGAACTGGAAGAAATTGAGTGAATTTTCTTCATAGCAGCAGCATGTTATATCTTTAATTTGTGATTAAACCAGTGTTGATAACACACCGGTGTTTTGGCTACGGTTAAACAGTGCAACATAATATTGAGATTTTCTTTTTTCCCACTCTGAACCTGCACTGGGTAGGTTGGGGTGCACACGAAGCTGGAGGAGACACAGCCGGGAAAGGTGACCCCAGTTGGCCAAAGGGATATTATATACCACACTATGTGATCCTCAGCAATAAAAACAAAGGGAAAGGAGGAGGAATGGGAGATTTTCAGAGTGAAGCTGTTTGTCTTCCCAAGCAGTTATTATGTGTGCTGAGGCCCTGCTTTACAGAAGGTGACTGAAAAATGCCCATGGATGGGAAGTACTGAATGAATTTCTGATTTCACTTTGCTTGTGCATGCAGGTTTGCTTCACACTTTCAACTGTCTTTATTTTGACCCATGAGTTTTTCCATTTTTGCTTTTCTGATTCTCACCCATGCTGCTAGAGAGGAGTGAGAGAATGACTGGGTCGTCCTAGTTGCTGGCTGGAGTCACACTACCACAGTTACTTTGTAATCTGCATAATTTTTATTAGCCACAGAAGGCTGGTGTTGAAGCACACTGTTTCAGGATATGCCTCTGTCTGAAAACAAGTATAGTGATCACAACATACAGTCAAGCCCTTACCCGAAAAGTTTCCTACCTCTGACCTGGCATTTATTACAAAAATATAACATTGTATTACAGCAGCTCATTAGGTTTTATAAATCAGTAGACACATAAGCAAAAAATATATTAATTCATATGATCAATATTAATTATCATATAAATTAGTAGTGTACAAATTTAGTGCTGTTTCTTTAAAAATTAATTTAATGTTTTGCAAAAAAATTCCATTGTTGTGGTATTAATAAGTGATAGCCAGTTGATTGCATGTTTTGTAAGTGTCTGAAAACTTCCAAATGCTTCAGTCATAAATCATGTGTTTAAATGAGCATTGCCCTCAGACTGTCTCCAACTAAAATATTAAGCATAATATTCACCACAATAGTAGATTTAGATGTGTGCGAGAAATTATTTTCTATTCTTAAAAGGATTTGTGGTTACTAATTTGGAAGTTTGAAGGTGTCACAACAGCACATTTTAACAATCTGATCTTTTGTCTTTCAAAATAGATTCATATGGTCTTTTCTCTTCCAATCTTTTGTTCCTTGCCTGAAAACTCATTTTTGTTAGCTTTTATTCTTAAAAAACCAAAGTTGTTTCAAAAATGTGTAAAGTGTTCTATGCAGCATTCCTCTTAGTCCATTCTTCAAGTTTAGGGCTGAGTACTTAGCAACTCTCAAGATGAATATAGCACAAGCACGCACTTACAGACCTACCATGTGGTCCCCTTAGCTGAGGCTCAATCATCCAAAGCTGTCCTTTGGATGTAGGTACTAACATTTTATCCACTCAATTAGCTGAGAGTTTATGCATTTCCCTCTGCATCTATAATTATCTGAACAGCAGTATGACCTAACATTTTACACCAGTGTCACAAGAGCCTAAGAAACTCACAAAATAATTGGTTTTGCTTTGATGTTATGAACTTAATTATAGGCACAATCATTGTCCTGAAGCCACTGTTGTATTTTACAGCAGTGCCATAGAAAGTGTTGTGCTATACCCAAATTGACAATGCAGGATGTCTCACAGGATCAAACAATATCAGTTCTCTACTGTGAACTCCAAACATGCAAAACATGTCCCTCCTCTGTCAATTTGTAGATGCAAAGTCAGCTTTTTTTGTTCTTTCTACAGGAAACATTTGATAAGGCATTTTAAAATAGTAAGGCCCAGGACCCATGGTAAAACTAAAGATAATGCCAGTGAGCTCTAGACATCAGTCTTATATGTCCACATTTGAGACAGACTCTTGAGGCTTCTTTTATTCAGTGTAGAGAATTAGGCAAACTGAAAAGCAATTCTCAGCAGGATTATGAAGAAATAGATCACAACCCCAAAGCTGTTATTTTTCCTCAGCTGACCACACAGGGAATTGGGCTGAGTAGCTCAGATGCATACATTATTAACATCTGCAGCTGGTCAGAGGCAATTCAAATTCAGCAACTTTTGCATCATCTGAGAAGTAGCTATCCATGCTGTAGCTAAATCATGCCAGAGGTGCAAAAAGATCCCAGCTGATCCAAGCAGGCCAGTACAAATGCTGCACAGATTGCTGCCCAGTATAGAGCCACATGAGTGCAGTGGCATCTATCCTTGGCTCAGAAGCTTTTAACTGCTTCCATGCTGTGCTGACCCCTCGCCAGTGATCAAGAGCTCTTCCAGCTGTCATCACACCATTCACTCTATCATATCTGGAGGGCTTATTGATTTAGATGCTGGACACAGCTTCAGACCCAAAGTGGTTCCATGCATTTGGACAGCATAGCATCTTTCATAAAGGGAAAGGGACAGTCCATGGGGCTGATCCTGAGCAAGTTAGCTCAGTGTGGAAGCCATAGCACTAATTCTGTTTTCAAAACTCTGTGAGGCTCCAATTAGCACTGATCACAGAGAACTGACTGTATTGTGATGACATGAGTGAAAGGAATAAGCTCATGCTGAACTCAGTGCTGTTGGGATTCCACTGCATCTGGCACGTGTGCTGGTTCAGGTGTCTCTTCTGTTCCACTGCAGGCTTTGCTGTAAACAGACTCAGTGGGAACATAGATGCTAGTAATTCACAAAACAGTGTGTCAAATGGCTCTCCAAAATCGAGGTGAAAAGCACATGAAATATGATATTTAATTCTCCCTTGAATTTCATGTGCTATGAGTCATATTTCTTGTTTGCAGATTGCATAAAATTATTTTTATTGGTTAGTTAATCAAAACAGTATATATGTATCTGCGTATCACCACATTTTTACCAGCCTCTATGCCTGATATAATTTAAACTGGTATGTCCCTTTAATATATCTATCTCCTTTTTTCTCACTTTACAGCTGATATGCTTGGAATGGTTAAAAGAATGTGTATTTTTGCATTCATCTATCTTTTACTTTATTTTAGTTTCTCTTAGTCAAAAAAGAGATTTTTTATTTATCACAAAAAATAGAAAATATTCCTAGGAGTGATAAAGTGTAAATTAATAGTTTTAATTAATTATAATAATACTTATAATACTTAATAATTTTGCTAAGTTATCCACTCAAGAAATTGAGTTGAAACTCTATTCCAAATCCATAAAGAAAATGCTAAAATTTCTGTGGATGCTTTTCTTTTCTGAGAAATGGATCAATATTTTTCAGATTTTTTTTTGTTTTACTTCACTTTCTTTTTAATTTGTTTGTAAGTTGAAATATACCTGACAGGTTACATCAAAAACACAAGCAAAATTCTGATTTATTCTTTAAGTTCCTACCAAAGATCCTACCATTAAAATATTACCAAAGTAGAAATAAAAAAACTAGAGAAGTAGAAATAAAATTTAAAAAATGGGTCCTTCTAAAGAAAAACAAATAAATTAAGTGAATTATTTTCAGATTTCCTAGATATGGTCTTAGAATAAGAAAGTAAGCCAGGAAAGTTATTAAATGATATGCCTGCCTAAGCTAAACACCTGTTTATCTAGCTCCTAACATAATATTGGAAACATCTAAAGAATATATTAAATTACACAGGAAAAAAAAGTGATTACCTTAAAAATGCAAAATTTTGCAGAGGGCAAACACACGGGAATGAGTTTAGAAAACTACCCTCAAACGGAAATAAGTACACAAAACTTTCTAAAAATTAGAATATTTTAGAAATAATGGTATATTATGACTGAACTCTATGCATTAAAACCAGAAATTCTATTGAAAATATTTATTTTTCAATTTCTCTAATAGTACACACAGTTACTCACATCTTATTAATAACATCTACAGGTCAGAGTAAGTACAGAGTAAGGCATTATGATTCAGGGGTCTCCATCCCAGGCTGATGGATGCAGTTGCTGTTGCCCAGTTTGCACATTCAGGGCACTACCTTTAACAACACCCACATATAATACATGAAACAGGACTCTCATAAAATATAGGTACAGATGGCCAAACCCTGTTCCTTCTCTCTGACTGTGATTGAAGTTCACTACTGAATACAAGCATACCCTCATTTTCCACATCCACAAGCGCATCCACATCCTCAGGTCTCTTGAATATTCACCCAACATCCCTGTCTGGATGCCAGGCCCTTTCCCCTCTAAATGAGCCTCCTCCTGTTCACTGGCTTGTCCAGCTTGATGCTTACTATTAAACAGGTACATGAAATCACCCACCTGCTTCACAGTCAACCCCACTCCCACAGATCCCTTGAATATTAACACGAGTTTCTCAGCCTGGCTAATATCCATGATCAGACTTTGGGCTCCATATCCACCACTGACTTCACATATGGAGTTTTCTCCTACTCACCTGCTAGTCTGATCTGAAGTTTGCTACTGAATTTAGCAGACACAAACAAGCACATAGGATTAAATTAGGCAGGGAAACAATAAATACAGCTCTATCACCTTCTCAGGTCTGTATCTCTATACGTTTAATTTATCACTTTCCTTGTTCCTTTTTATGTTTTCTATAGTAAATAGTCCTGAGCCAGGTAGTTTAATGAATCAGATTGTGCCACATTCCACATACTCTTAGTGACCTAACATTTCCAAAATGCTCCTTCTGCAATGCTAAATGTGTCAGTCTTCTATACAAGGCCACAGCTTAGCAGCAATACCATTTGCTTGCTCATACTGCTCTGATTTAGAATGTTCCGAAAGTCTGAAGTGCAATTGCAGTATTTAACAGACATATACTAAAATTTACAGTCACTCTTTAAGCCCTAAATACCCATTCTCCTTCTGAGGAAGAAAATCCTTAGGACTCTACCCTCCATTTAGTAACAGATATGTAAGGCTATACCTCAGGAAAAAAAAAAAGAATATAAAGATATGATTGAAGAGTTCCCACATTGCTCAAAGAACCTATGACTGTAAAAATAGATTGAGCAAAGAACAGGTTGCAGCCTCACCTTCACATGACAGACTTTTTGTGATCCTTGGATATTTATTTTTCATAATCCCACCGAAGAAAACCTGTTCTTAATGATAGCCTGTAGTGTGCATCTATATACACCTGTAGATGAAGTCCTCTACTGATGGTACTGTATTGTCACCAGAAGCTGTAGAACCATGCATGATCTCCAAAATTCTTTCTCCAAAAATTTTGGTAATGAAAATTATAAAATCAGTACGTTTCTTTGGACTTCTTCCCACCTTTTGTTTGAAATGAAAATATAACTTCTTTCAGGCAGATTCCACTACCTTTTTACAAATGTTTTTTACAAATTAGAACAAACAACTCAGCTAGGACTGTTGTACATGCTACAAATGATAGCACTTAGAGGATTTGTTAACTACTGTCTGTTTTCTCAGAAAGCTCTCACTTAGAAATTGTGATACTTTTTAATACAGTGCTACTTTGGTCTGGAAAGCTTGTGATAAAACCATCATTCGGCAGAATATAGTAGCATGTTACTCAGCCCAGCAGGGTAGAATTGAATACTGTGTGTGTGTTCATGTGCATCTTGTACACACAGGTCCCTTCCTGATACATCTTTTAAGCTCAGACTTGCAGTCAGAGACCAGAATCCCTTGGCTACCTGATGAAAAATTCCTCCTCTTTTGTGATGGGACCTTATTCCATTTAACAGCACCTTTTTATCTGGGGTAGACAGGCTGGTCTAGAAAAGGCACCATTGACATAAACATCTAATACTGAACTAAAGATTTTTGTCAAACCTGTTGTAATTCTGAAATCCTGTTTTGAAGTCTATGCAGAGATACATGAAAGTATTGGTATGTTATCTCAGGTACTTCACCTGTGTGAAGAATCTTGATAGAGTAAGTTAACCTCTATGCTGCTAAATATGTGTTACTGCTATTACTGCACTGTTTTAGACAGCAAAGATATTTTACTCTATACTGCAAGGTAGGCAGGCCTGAAATTTTCAACTTCAGTTCCAGCTTTCACCTTGAAAATGGAAAAAAGAATCACCCACCTTTAAAACAAACAAACAAACAAACAAAAAAATCACTCCATGTTTTAAGTCAAACCTGATTTAAGGGATTTATTTCATGTCTGAAAATTATTTACATAGCCAATTTTTCAACACAGTTTTCCCTCTCTTCATGCACCTCTGCAAATTTAGGCTCTGCTAGGACAAGGATTGGAAAATTTGAAATATCAAAATAAAATCTGTTAACATAAGACTTCCAGTGAGGGTTGACAGTTAATAAATGAACCTCAATATAGAAACTTTTAAAGTTTTCCCATCCTTATTAATGGTGTTATAGTGACTCTGTTTCTGGTGTTGTGTCTTCTCTTTATAAATTCCATTTCCTTTTATTTTTTTTCTTTGGGAGATTTAATGGAAGGAACTGCTTGCTCTTCTGACTCATCCTCAGTCTTCTAGTTCTGAGAACTGAAAAGTGTCATTATATTCAGATTCAGAAACTGAAAAAAGTATTCTTTCAAACACTGTAATTATATAGTCTGTCAGTGTCCTTTTTCAGATTCATCTTCATAGAATTATACACAGTTCTGCCTGTTGTATTTTAGCTGAAATTTTACTGCTTAAATGTCTTTCTACTTTTGAAATTCTTTGTTATTTAATAACTCAATAGAAATGCTAATAGAGATATGACTAGACAGGTCAATATTCATAACACCTCCATATCTCTTTCTTTTTTTTAATGGCAGTGAAATAATCTAGGAGAAATTTAACACATTGCATAAAATTCAAATGAGAAGAGTTGTCCCACTTCATGTAAAAGTTAAAGAAATGCCTAATTTTTTTCTTTCTGGACTGAGAAAAAACCATCAATTTAGACTAATTTATGATGAGACAGCCCCAAAGCAGTATATCCTATACCTCAAGTAGAGAATACTTGCCTATTTTGTAGGTGCCCTGATCCAAATCTGGTTTGCTTAAGTAAGAGAACTTATCCTGAGGTTCTTTTCTCCCACAGCCTTGCAAATGTCACAACCTCTGTCACATAGAGTTATATTTGCACTCTATCTTCCTATAAATATTTAATTAGTTACACAAAGTGAAAGTATTCCAGCAAGGATGATAAATTCACACATACAGCAGCATGCATCTGAAAGCTTCTGTATATGCCATAAAAGAAAAATTCTGAGCCCATTTTTTCTTTAATTCAAGTGAAAACTGAATTAAACTTTATCTACTTAATTATTAGGGGGAGAGCTATGCTTTGTCTGACAGCTAAGATAACTGCACTGGTGATGTTTTCCTTGAAGTTTGTGTATTACTGCTCAGAAGTCATACCCTAACATTTGATATTTTATCAGAAAGTCCCATTCATGTTTAATGTTTAGTTACTATTACCTGCCCAATCTTTGCTCCGATGTAGTCTCTCACCTGGCTGCCTGGAATAGGATTTAGCAGGCCACGTATGTAGGATCTCCCTAAGTAGTATAAGAACATATAATGAAACTGTTTCTTTACTTTTGTCTGGTTTCGATTTACAGAACATGGTATAAATATAGGAATTGGTGAAAAAAAAAGCCTAGGACACTACTATCTGACACTTACAGTCATCTTGAAGAACATTCAGTCATCTGCTGCAGTCCAACTTCTTCTCTTAAAAGTCAGGCCACTTTTGGAAAACAGGCTTGTGTGATATTTTCTCTTCTTCGTATGGTGTGTTTAAAATCTTCACGCACAAGGAACAGCCACACATTTCTAACCTGAGTGACTTCCTTCTTTTAAAGCAAAAAAGAGTAACAGAGCCTCTGCAGAAAGTCTTGTCGTTTTTCCTTTCATTCTGCAGACACATATAGCAACTTTAAAGGTTGGTATTAAATAAATAAATGTACTGTAGCTATAAAAAGTTGCATAAGCTACTTCTCTGTATCTTACAATGCAAATGTAGGTTAAACCTCTCTTAAACTTGCCCTTTTAATGTGAAATATTTGCTTATTCGGCTTACTTCTGTGGCATGAAATCCCCCTTTCTAGATCATATACATAATTGCAGTGGACTTTACTGAATTAATATGCCTACCATGAGTTTGAGTATATCCAAGATGAAGGGTTTTAAGCTAATCAACATCATATGCCTAGAAATTTTTTTATAGCACCATCCACCTTGCAGTGATCATGATAGATTAACCCTTTATTACATATAAGGAGATAAATGGAGTATTTTGATGTAGTAGATGAACATCTACCAGACAGACGATACCTAGTAAAAAGACAAATGGGATTCTTCCCTTGGTATAATTTTGGAATTTTTTTCACAAAGATTAATTGTGTGCATTTCATGTAGTGTTTTGGGGTGTTTTAATTTTTTTTTTTATTATTATTTCACATTCCAGCTACACATAAATAGTCATGTCCACCATGTCACCTTGAAATGTGTAACAGATATTTGAGGCAAACATCTCTCCTGCACTATGCTGGAAACTAATCAGACCATTCTGTTAGACACAAAGCAAAAGATGACAACTGCAGGTTTTGGGGCAGATTTTTTCTTTGATCTTGCTATGCAAATTAAAACAAAATTTTGACTGCCACAGTAGACCACAATTCATAACTATAAAGCTGAAAACAAGGACTGTGCTTTTTCAGAGCCTGCTTTCCAGTGTCTAAACATTATAGTATCAAATTTTAAGCTCGAGTCACTTATAGCACAGAGTAAGCAAGATAAAATATTTAGTGCTGCTAGACATTGAGCTTCACCTTTTAGAGAGTTTTGTGCCTTCTTTAATTAAAGCTATTTGATTAATTTTTATCTGTGTCCAGTTGCATGAGTATTGAAATATGTCATCACCAAAAAGCAAATATGTCTATTACACTGATTTTTCTACACCATGTAAAGTAGTTACATGGAATTCTTTGAGGACTGCAGAGACAATGAAAAGGTATAAACTGTTCCTAGAGATGTAAAGTTTTTCCCAAATTAGGGAGTCTAGTGTTCCACTGGCACATTCCTAACTCAGATGTACATATATTCAGATCACTTCTAGAAAGTAGGTACATTAAGGTAGCTGTAAAACATCTGCCACTGTAATTGAGATTCAAACCAGAACTTTTACTACAGCTACATTAGCACAAAAAACATGGCTATGTCATATATACTGTTAGACATCTACACTAGGACATTTATACTCCTCATTTTAGGGATAATAACATTCATAAACAAACTAGTCTTGAAAAAAAGGTGTTTGAACATGGTACAAGAAAAGAAAACCAGCCAAACCAACAAAAGCAGAATCTGGCATGAATTCCCTGTATTTTTCTAAGATTATATACAGTTTTAAGAGTGAATTTTTTTTTTTCTGGCAACAGTCTGTGCAGCATATGCCTACATTCAGCAACAGTTGCTATTAACATTATTTAATAAAATTACCCAATTTGGATCTTAGTCCACACACACTACACTGAAAATTTGCTTCATATATATCCATCCAACTTTTACAGCTCTGAAAAGACTTTCTAACTGTTACTAATGGGTTTTCAATAATATTTAAATCCTTTCCCGCACAACAAAAGCATAGGCTGTCTCCAAGGCTGCAAAAATCCAGATAGATTGGAAAATTAAATAGGTTAAAATTCATTGTATCTATCCCTCTTAACTTGCTCTGTCCAGTTATATTTTTTCAGTTTTGAAAGGATGGTAATCTAAAATATTGAGGCAAAGTATTGGAATCTGCCATCCAAAGGGGGCAAAAAAAAAAAGAAGAAGAAGAAGAAAAAGCATCTCCTGTCAAGGTTTTCTGCTTTATGAGTGAAGGTTTGAATGTCACATTTTCCAGAACTGACATTTCTTCTATTTAAAGAAGAATTTCTATGGTGCTAGACAAAGTAATAAATGGCCTTTGTGGAACTGAAACATTTAATCAACTGCAAAGGATGTTTGCTTCAAGTATTCTGCTGCACCACATGCATTATTACTATCAAGAGGACAGTTTCACACATCAACATCTTACAGAAGATGCAATTTTTCTTTGTTTTGTGAAGATTTAGACGGAACGTGGTGTGTTTCTGTCACTCTCTTCCTGACACTTTGAAATGACACTGACATCAGGAATGTGTCTCTCCTGGATAAATAAGAAGCCACACAGTCCATAATGCAGTAAAAGTAAATTTCTGATATCAGGAGAGGAAAAGTCATCCTCTAGAAGTGTTATTCCCAGTGGAACAGGCACTAGAATAGAAAAGGGAAAATATACATTGGTTATTAAATGTTCCTTTTACTCTGTAGCAGAATAAGCCACAAGTACTTCTTTCTGAAATGCTTGTTTTAATTTCTAAATATCTTGTAGTAGGAGTTCCCAACCGGTATGCTTGCAACACATTTACTGTAGACATTCCTAAACTAAACATTGATGAAAACTGAAAAAAACCCCAAACCCTTGTACTATACACTATCTTCAACATTCTTGAGAGATTTACATCAGTTTTATCTAAGTCTTTCTTTAAACTAGCCAAATTTTCAGTGCATCTAGCCTTTGGTAATTATCAGAAAAGGAAATCCTAAAACAACCTACAGTGCGAGCAATTTCCTTACAATTAGATTGAGCTAAAGCATCTCTCTGCTGCATTATTCTTTTGAACTGAAAATTGCTTTTATGACTCATTCTGCTTGAGGCAAATATCAAACAGTGCAGTAATGTCTCACCCTAGACTTTTAACCAGTAAGTATAAGTCAAAAACCCATTTGAGAAATTCACAAAATGATGCATGAACTGGTTATAGAGCAGAAAAAGTAAAGAAGACAGTAGAACTCTCAGACTGATAGAACCAGGAGCAGAGATGACAATTTAGCAATAAATTGCCTATGACCGAGGTCCAGAGGTCAAGAGCACTCCTGATCCTCAGTGGAGATGTAGCCCTGAGAGTTACCTGAGGATGAACGGGTGACACTATTGTAGATGTTTGCTATAGATTGCCTGATCACGAGGAGCAAGTGGGTGAGACATTCCATAGGCAGCTCAAAGCAGCCTCAAAGCCACAGGCACTTGTGGGTGAATTTAACTATTCTGACATCTACTAGAGAAGCAACACAGCAAAGCACAAAGAGTTCAGGAGGTTCCTGAAAGCACTGATGACAACTTCCTGTCACCGGTGGTAAAGGATTCCAGAAGGAATGGTGTGCTACCTGACCTCATACTAACAAAAGAGGAAGGCCTTGTTGGAGATGTGAAGGTTGGGGGCAGAACTGTCTGGACACAGTCCTGTGCCATGTTCTCTGGGATGACCCTGCGTGAGCAGGGAGGTTGGACCAGATGACCCGTTGTGGTCCCTTCCGAACTGACCCATTCTGTGATTCTGTGCTTCTGTGATTCTTTGAAAGTTGTGTTCGTGACAGTGCCTCCATGTTGAATCTAGTAAACTTTGTTGATTTCAGTATGACAGCAATAAATTTTCTTAATTGGCATTTTGGATATTTTGTCCTATTCCTTTCAGTATTTTTAAAGTAAGCATTTCATTAATACAAGATTTGTTTGTGGTTTTTTTGTTTTATATTTCTGTTTAAAATATAACATTTTACTATTCATAGTTAATACTCTACTTCAGAGGACATTTCTTTTAAATGGGAGTTTTCTTGTTTTTTTTTTTTTGGTAACCATTGTAATTATCCATACATGGAGAAGGCAGTACATTTCATCATTATTATTATTAAAGTTAGCTAACACATCTATATTTAGTTATTTTTAATTTTGCTAATCTTTCTTCTTAGTACTGAAATTTTCCATGCCATATATTCGCCTTAGGCTGGAATATTATTTTGAAACATTTATACCAAGAGGAATCAGAGAAAGAGGTGAAAACACACTGTTTCAAAAATCTTTTCTATCCATTCCATTGAGAAGCTCTCAGCCAAGAAACTAATGTAAAGAAGACCATGGGAAGAAACACTCAGTTCAGAAGGAGTAGCTGGGACAGCAACATTAGTACTGGGTCAACATTTCTGGGAGACCAGGGAGTTTCTAACTTTCTGAAATATGCTTTTGCATTTATGTAATGTCCTAGGGTTTGTTTGCTTGCTTGCTTGCTTTGTTTGTTCTTTTATTCGATTGTTTCCTCTTTAATGGGTTTTCTGAAAATGTATTAAGACTTGTAATTACAGGAGTATGAAATTGTTTGAGAAAATAGATTGGTTATTTTAAGTAATTAAAATATTTTGCTTTGTCAGCAGGACACAGGAGTGAGAAAAAATTTAATATTTGGTATACCTAAATCAATAAATATCCTTAACCCAGAACAGCCAAACATGGGATGTCAATGATTGTCATAGGCAGTGACTTGCAGTTGGTTTATACAGCAGATTGATGTAGCTAAACACATTATAAGTTACTGTGTTAATGCTATCACAGTAAGTGTTAGCATGCTGGAATTTATTGTTCCTTAACACATCTCTGAAGCAGCCCTGACAATATTTAAATTCAGTAAAGGTGAAAGCAGCAGTGAATTACACTTTTAATTTACCAAGATACTGTTCCAGGACAATTTTCCATGGATCATGTACATGTGCCATATTTCAGAAGGAGTGAAATGTATTTATATTACTAGAGCACAGTAAGCGTAAAGAATACAGAAGAATTCTTCTCTGATAAAATAAAGTGGTTAATGTGATTTCATTAAAAACATAATACCAAGCACACTATCAAAGTTGGATAGTAGGGACTGGATTTTGGCAAACAAAGATCTATTGTCTCAGCTTAGCCTTAAAATTCAAAGAGTTTTTCACTGCTTGTACAATGCCTTAATATAGAAAACTGATCACATTACAGTATTTAGATTTCTTCTATGAGAAACAGGAACTAAACACAAAAAACTAAATCTCATTCTTATTATTATCAGATGTAAAACTAAAGTTATAATCTTTCATATTTTTATTACAGTTCATTTGTATAGCTGAAAGCATTCTCTATTCATTTGGTATCAGAACTACATATGCTTTGAAATTAATGAGCCAGTGTAAAGCTCAAACTTTACAAGGTTAATTTAAGCTTGTCCTACTCCATGTTTTCCTGTAGTTTTACATTATGCAAATTGCAGGTGATGATGTGAAGCTGACAGAAAACCCAAAAGTCATGAACCCAGGTCATAGTTATGAAACAGAAATTAGAGTAGCTGATGATCAGAGGAAATGACCCTACCTTGTCTTTCTCAGCAGCTGAAGAAACTTTTTCTTCCTTCTAATGCAGGCTTTTGGAGAGCTTCTGCTTTTATCTCCTCAATGAGATTATTTGAGACATAAGCTCCTTTAGAGCTAGAAAGGAAAAAAATAAAATTTCAGGGTTAAGATTTCCCCAGAAAGATGGGAAAAAATGGAAAAGAAAAAGAAGAAAGAAAGAGAAAAGAGTAAACTTTATGGTGCTTTAAACTCTCAATTGGATTCTGACTGACTGAAGTGAGGTGCTTTAATATACTTTATTCTCTGTACAGATGATTCATTACATAATCACATTCCATTTGGAAAAAGATATTTTAACGGTAATTATTCTGTCATTCTACATTACCACTAACTTCACAGACAAAAGACCCATAGAGAGAAAAAAAATGCACCACAGGTCTCAAGGCTTAACCATTCACGGAGAAGACCTTTCATTTCACTAGAAATGTTCCTTCTTTTACCAGTAAAGAACTGGTCAGTACACTTCTCTTAAATTTCACAACTCATTGAAGATATATTTACCTCATCATGTGCAGGTTGGATAGCTGCAAACAGCATTTTTAATGTGATTTTGAAAAACTGTTTCTCACATTCTAATCATTCTATGCAATGCACTTGCATTATGTATATATGTAAAATGCATAGATGTAGCTATAAATCAGTGCAGTTGGTGACATGCTAAATATAACTATTATTATAAACTCATGTTATATACTATTTAATTATTACAATATTAAAGTATTTTTATAAATGATTCCTGAATTTTTTTCATATCTGGAAATTTGATCTCTAAACTTTCACAGGCAGACAAAAAAAAGTGGAGAAGAGCTGACATCCTTTAACTTAAGAAACCATTCAGAGCACAGTGATACTGTTTTGGCTATATCTGTCGTCATTAAACATTACCTTTAAACACTATACATTTGTGTGAAAAGTGTCTTAGAGACTAAGATATGTTGATGAACCTTTTTCACACTTTGTGACAGTATTTCTTCCCCCACTTGCTCTTTATTCAGCCTTATCTCCTTCTGGTCCCTGCAACCTCTAAATAATATCCTTATCTTTTAGCTGATGCTTTGAATGCTTCCTATAACCAGCCACTGCTTGCCAGGCACTGTGAGTAGCAACCAGGAAACAGTAGATATCTCAAGCCCTACTTGCACACCATTTGCAATCATGATCCCTGCCACAGATTCACCATCCCTGTTGTATGATCAGTTCCAGAAAATTTCAGCCACTGCAGGCCTAAAACCTTTAAGGCCTTTCCTTCTGTTTTACAGACACATAATCCGTTTCCTTCATCAGCATGGAACAAATTATTACCATGATGTGCTACTTCTCATCCCCAGGCCAGCATGGGGGGTGAGAGATGATTTCTGTCTTCACAGTATGCTGCTGATGTATGTAGAGATGAGTAGGTCTGGTGAGGTGCTGTGCTTCTGTGTGGGAAAGACTAATCTTCTGTATGCTTGCTTTCCTATGAGCATATGTAAACAACAGTTTTATGAGCAAGGCTCATGCTCTTAAACCATGCATAGGTAGGAATGAGTTAGTTGAAAATGTAGTGTTCAAGCCATATATTCTACATTGGTTATAGGTCTTATACATATATCCTGCAAGTGTCTCTTACTCCTGGGACTGCCTATTTAAAACTCAGAGTCTCTACCTTCTTTGCCTGTTTCCACAGGTTTTGGGGGGGGGGTTTGGTACTGTATTATTCAGTTCATTGCATGCCAGAGCCCTCTGACATCCCACAACAGGTCTCTGTAGAAGAAAAGGCCAGCTTTCTGTTTCACATAGCAAAATATGTACAAGCCAGTACAAGCCAGAGTGCACTCATCAGATTTGCTCTAAAAGCTAAATCCCTTTTTTCCTCTCTGACTTCTCCACTCAGACTGGAAAGTGTCATCATCAGAATGAAGCAAGGGACCGGAATCCTATTATTTGTTATTAATTATTGAAGCATGGGCTAGAAGAAATATTGTCTCGCTTTCTCTCCTTCTGTCACTGGAGAGAACACTTCTTGGCTGAGCTGTGTTACATGCCAAAGGCCTGACACAGTTTCTCTGGCTGCTCTGCCACAGAAGAGGGGAGACCCAGAGATCTGCAGAGATGGGGAAGCAGTTCTGCCACACAGCCCACCTGTGCAGCTACTGTGGATTTGCCATGAGTGGATCTGTGTGCCAAGCTGTGCAGGGAGTCACCTGTAAGAACCAGTCAGTGCATATCACAGCCACATCACAGAAGTGTCTGTGTCATGTCCTTAGGCATGGTTTGGAGCTAATTTTATTTTCTATGCTATGAACCCACAAAATGGGTTTCTTTTTTCCAGCTGAGGTTGGAGGAACACTTGGAAATAATCTCCCAAATGCTTGGCAGCTCTGCAGATCTTGTCTGTGAGCAAATGTACTGTTATGTGAGCTTTCTATTATAAAAACTGATTTGTTTTGTTGCTGTAGTCCCAGAAGGATTGTACAGACATCCTCTTTCACAGGTCATCTTATTTCTTAATGAAAACACAGGGTTTCTGTGTCCCTAAAGATTTCCTATAGTCGAGGCATGGCTTTTATTCAGTGTACCAGTTTGTGTTTTGACATTGGGCTTGATATTCTTTGTGTACACAAAAGATTTTCTTACACAGCCCTCTGTACCAAATATTTAAGTGATTTTGTTGCTGCTGTTCTGGATTTCATGCAGGGAACTATTTTGCATTGAAAAAGATATCACACCAAGACCTAATTGATACTCTTATGCCAGAAGACATTTTATTTCCTGTGAGCAATTATGGAAGCTATGAAATTTAAGACAAAGAGCTGTGAAAGTTTGGGAAAACTCATGTGGCAGTGAGGTTTTTTCAGCAGAAAAAAAAGTGGTAAGTATTATACTAGTACATGATGATGAAGCTTAATTAAAGTCAAAAGGGAAAAAAAGTCTTTATATAAGATAATGCATTTGGAGTCAATGGAGATGCAAAGAATGGATTCAGACATGAAATAAGAGTGATTTTATCAATGGCAGCATCACCTCATGGAAAAAATCAGCCTTTAATTCAACATAGAAGTCTACCTAATTATAAGCAAATTCTTATATGATAAAGAACACATTTCCCATGTGCAAGTTCCCATTGCACAAAAAATTGGTATATTAGGAGACTATGCTGCAGAGTGGCTGAGACCCGTGTATAAAAGTCCTGCAGTATCCCTCCTGTTGCAGAGATCAATTGCTAAATGAATACTTGCTTAATTTTTGGCCTCACAGATGTCTTGTGTCTTTTAAGAAGAAGCAAAGACCAATTTTACAGAAATTTTTCATAGGTTTAAATGAAAAACTAATCAGCCTTATTAAGCTTTTTGACTTAATCTGATCTTAGGTCTGTTCTTGTACTGTTCTGTGCTTTACACACTTATTTCTCCTTGTTACTGACATACTCCACTTCTCATGGGTATGGATGATGTGCTTCTATATGTTTTCAAGGACATATTTCACTACTTTTCACTTTTCTAAAATCCCCTGGAAATGCTGCATCCTCATATACTCATTTGGACTAAAATTAATAGTCTCTGTCTACTTCCACTTTCTAGGCCCAAGACTTTAGTCACTTTTATCACTGAATTTAGCTACAGACTGACTCTGAACCTGTATTTGCTCACCCGTCTTCACTGTATACCAGTCTGTTTCTGGATGTACCGTCAGAAGCAGTGGATGAAACACTGTAGCATGCAGAATTCTTCAACACAAGATATGATATCAAACTGTTATGCAAACAAAACTTGCTCTTCTTCTTAGTTAAGAGAATTCATCTATTTCTTGAATTCTCTCTTTAACTGAGACCAGTACAGAGAAAATGGAATAAAATTGGAAGTCATAACCAGTGCATATTTTAGTGTGCTTGTTTGGTTTGGTTTTTCATTTCACCAGCACAGAATCACATTTCATTGAAATCTAGTAAATGAAATTATGATTTTTTATGGCAGTGAAAAAAAAAAAAATCCTCTTCTTTGTAATACCCACCTCCAAATTTATCATAATAAATAACCATCACAGTCTGTTAACTTTTATTCTGCATTTTTATGGTACACGGATCAATAATAGACTGTATTCAATCAGCTTTATGAGGTTGTACACTTCTCCACCTGCAGATTCCACTAATCAGAAAAAACATAACTTTATTTCATATTACTTATATCATCTAAATTATTATTATCACAAGTTCATATCTGAGAAAATACATATGAAAGAGAGAGAAAGAAGAGAAAGAAGAGAAAGAAAGAGAGAAAGAGAGAGAGAAAGATCTTGACTGACAACTACATTTAAATAAGAGAGGAAATATTATGTATGAGTGTGCCAGTAAGTATTAGGAGTAAAATCTCAGTATTTTCCCCCGTTTCTAAGTGTGCTGGCACTGGTGTTCTGGATTAACCAAAAAGGATGTATTCTATCACCACCCACATAATTCCTTGATAAGCTGGGTCGTTCACAGTTAGGTTATTACACACCTGGTCCCCAACGAGAGGCAGATAATGGGAGGTGGGGTAGTACTTCTTACCTCAACTGTGATAACTTACCCGGGCAACAGCAGCAAGCACCACCCATCCTGAGTGGATTATCTCTGCTAATGGCCCATTACCGAACTGGATAAGCCCCGACAAATAGAATTTCAGAAACATCCCCTTCCATTGTGGAAATCCCTGCCCCTGGGGGAGGTACCAGCCAAGAAACACCACATAAAACAGGCTCAGGGATGGAGAGAGACCACCACTGGATACCCAGTGGACCAGGCCTTTCTACGGGACTACTGCTTTCAACAGCACTGCAATCACTGGACAGCCGGAGGACCAGACCTTTCTACACCACTGGACAACCAGAGTTCCAGACTTTCAACAGGACTGCAACCACTGCCAGGTTGTACTGTGGCTCTGTCAGTTTAGGCTGGTGTTTCTGTATTCCTGCATTTATTACAACCTTTCTATTAAAATTGTCATTTTGACCTAAATCTCTCTCGAGGTATTTGTGTGGGGTTAATTTCTCCTGCTGGTTTACAGTCAAACCAGCACAACTGGCCATATCAGGTTTTGGACAAAGTCGTTTGATATCACTTATATGCAAAACTGGCTGGGTGTAAGTTGATCATTAGCTGACTGCAGCATTGTGTCTGCAGTCCCTTAAGAAAGAGGGAGAGGAGAAGTATCAAAGAGCACATTGTACAGTTTCCAACCCTTATTTAAGAACATGCCAGGTTCAAACATTAAGAGGAATACTGTCTCTAGAGACCAAAGGCATAATAACCAGCTTTCCTATGAACTCTCCCTTCTCCACATTGATTTTGCAAGAGACTCAGAATTCTAAATTTAATTCTGTTTTTAAACATAATCTTTCTGAGTTAATAACAATTTTCTCATTACTTATACAGGAGCAAATTATTTTATTGGAGGTGTAATATACAGGACTTCATTAAGAGTAAATATGCACAGCTGCAAGTGAATGTATGTTTCTTTCCTTTTTTTCTTATTTTCACCTATGAAAACTGAATTGGCTTTAAACCGATATACCCTCATGTGCAACAACAGCTTCAATGTAAGTGATGGAAATAAGCACCTACAAAGGAGAACAAACTCACATCCCGGGTTAAAACCAGCAGTTAACTTCTCTCTATGCTGATGAAATCTGTCAAATAGGCTGAAAAAAGTCCTCAGAACTCTTAAACTGTTTGGAGCTTGCCCTACAAACTCAGTTTACATTACAAGTTTGATTGTGTTCACTAGGGGTTGCATAAAAACAAATTTGGAAACAGTGCACTAGAAATGGGTGGAAAATTAAAACTTAGTGTCACCATGGGAGCTTTAAGAACTGCTGAAATGAATGGAAATGTTAGTTTTAGAGCTCCATGTCCCCATCTCTTCTTGAACCTGTTTATACAGGGTAAGAGTGTCATGTGAGGTGTATCTTCAAGGACAGCTGGAAGGCCACATGAGAGGGTGACATGTATAAGGGTTTGGGAGGGAGAATTAATTGAAAACAGAACCGAACACTATATACAGTGGTCTGAGAAAATTTCTTTTGAAGTAAGTTGGGTAGCAAAAAAGCTGTATTTTACATTGTCCCCATAAAACATAAACAATCTTGCCTCCTTTTTACATGCTCTTATTTGAGCAGCGCTACACAGAGTCATAAAAGGAAAGAATCAAATCAAGAAAAATCCTGGGTTCTTATTGATTGGAAAGTTCTGATTGAATGGAAGGGTTGTGTCTCTATAGGAAAAGAGAAACAGGAGCAACCCTTGCTCTTCTCCAGAGAACTTGGTCAGATTGGGCATCTGGACATTCAGGCAAGCACAGCAAGACAAGTATTGGGAATAAAAAAATCCCTGAACATTTGACCTTGTGAAAGGAAAAACTCTTTCCAAATCCAAGAAAGAGGTAAAACCTCCTGTCAGCATAGGTTGGAAAGGGAAAAATCACATTCTGCTGGAGGAAATTCTACTTTCTTCCTTTCATTGCCTGGCAGTAGTATAACAGAAGAGGCATTTCATAAACCACAAACTTTGTGAAGTTTTGTGTGCTTACATAAAAATTGGCAAAGAGGAGATTACTACAGTCTTGGATCTATACCATCAGAACCTGAAGGTGAAGCCTGTAAGACTGACTGTAATAGTTTTCATCTCTCATCAGCTTATCCTGATGTTCTGGAGACCAGTGTTGTAGTCTGGAAAAGGTTTTCCATGTACATGCTGCAACCTGAGAGTTTCTAAGGTACCTGGACGCATCTGATAGGTTAAACACAGAGAATATCTGTCACCTTCTGGAGGTTCAGCAGGAGAATGGGAGAGATAACCCAAAGGTTTCAAACTGCATTTCATGTTTGCAGGCAATCACAGAATCATCCCTTTTATTTTAATTACATACCCTGTTACATGCAACACCTGGTTGATGTGTGAATTTCTATATTGTAGTTACATGAAGCTGGATTTCTGTACCTAGACTTGAATCTCACCCCATAATTTGGCACTTGTGACAAATAGGAGGAGCTGGCAACCTAAACACAAGTGTTGCTCTAAACATTGCATTTTCAGCAATGTCTTCTGCTCGTGTATGAGCAGAAGTGGACATAACGCTACTGTAGCTAGCCATAATGCGTAGCCCTAATTACAAAGTCCTAATTACTGGTGCAGTTCTGTGCGTAGAAAATGTGTGGGAGTGAGGCATACTAGAGTGAGTGAGACTGCTCAATACTAGACAGTTTTACTGTAATATTGTGTTAATAATGGAACAAATAAGACCTTTAATGGTGATTCAGTTTAGGTGCTTCAAGTTATTAGTAAGATACCCTAAAACTTGCCATTTAACATTAGATGTTCTGCAGATTCTATGTTGTCTAAATATTGACTCAAGTGATTGGCACAAGATTTCTATCCTTTTTCAGGTAACTTAGTGCTCTGTCAGTAGAAAGAATAAATAATTAACAACACAGGAGTTAGAAATACAAAAGTAGTATTATTGCCACTCATTTTGATACCAGGGAAATTAGGCATTTATCTTATAAAAGAAGAGATTTACAAAAGTAATGCTAGGAAAAGCTAAGGATTATCCCCATAGTTCTACCAATCAAACAAAACTCCCACAGTATATGCCTGTACTGGGACAAATTGTCCAAAAAGCTACTGTAGAAACCAGATTTGATTTCCTTTAGTGATTGTGATACCCTAATCTAAATGCCAGTATGTGAGCAAAGGGTGGAATTCAGATGCCTAAACACAGGCATCAGCCACAATTTTAAATACCTGCTCTATGGTATCTGATAGTACCTCAGCCTTTCCTCTAAAAAAGACTCAGGAGCATAGACAATATTTCAGCTGATAAAAAATACTCATCAAGTATTACTTATTACTTATAACAGTGTCCATACCTAAAATACTATTTGAGATCTCTGCATGTGTCTAAGACATCCTCTTCAGCACAGATACAGCACAGGTTCAACACAGTTCCCACTACTGCTTTTCCAAAGCAGCCTTTGGAACCCAAGTGAGGTATAATACATATCTCAAATGTCCATGGGTAGGCAAAATATCCCATCCATCATAGTTGCCAGCCTCCTCACTCTAAGCTCCCATGAAAGTTTTCACTAACTCATCTATAACTGTAAAGAGAGCTCTCACTTTTAGATACCATAAAAACAAACAATCAAACAATCCAAAACCAGAAAACTTTCTGGAAACAAACTCTGGTGTCCTTGGCTAACTTCAGCAACCTAAGAACAATCACCTACTGTTACTTTAGGTACTGTGGTGTTGTTGTAGCCTAGCTGCAGATCCCAAGAGATAATCTGTACATCCCTTATTATATCTCCTAGCCCAAAAAAGAGCAACAAAACAGCACTAGGCACCTATATTTAGAAAACCGAATGCAACATTTACTCACGAAATGAATTTCACCTTTTGTTCTGTGGCTAAAAGCCATACCCAGACACCATCTCCAGAAGTCTCTTCCAGGTAGCTTGCCAGCTTTCTGGGGAAGAGCCAAACAAATCTGAGGCAGGCAGATATCTGAGATCAGTCTTTTACTGAAGTGTAGGCTAATCCACTGCTTTTGTAATAGTTTCTCTCAACAGCTTAAGGCCTGTTCTCCTGCTTGCAGAAGAATTATCAGGTCTGATGTATGTCACACAGATGACACAGTACTGGAAGGAGCTGTTGACTCCCTCAAAGGCAGGGAAGTCCTTCAGAGAGACGTCTACAAATTAGAGGACTAGACAATCACCAACCATATGAAGTTCAACAAGCGAAAGTGCTGGATTCTGCACCTGGGATGGGGCAAACCTGGATGTACAGACAGACTGGGGAATGAGATGCTGGAGAACAGTGCCACAGAAAGGGACCTGGGGGCCCTGGTCAATGGCAAGTTGAACATGAATCAGCAGTGCCCTGGCAGCAGGAGGGCCACCTGTATCCTGGGATGCATCAGGCACAGCATTGCCAGCTGGGCAAGGGAGGGGATTGTCCTGCTCCACTCTGCACTGGGGCAGCCTCACCTCAAGTACTGTGTGCAGTTTTGGGCACCACAATATAAGAAAGGCAAAGCTATTAAAGAGCATTCAAAGGAGGGCAACAAAGATGTTGAAGGGCCTTGAGGGGAAGCTGTATGAGGAGCGGCTGAGGTCAGTTGTTCTGTTCAGCCTGGAGGAGACTGAGGGGAGACCTCATTGCAGTCTACAACTTCCTTATGAGAGGAAGACGAGGAGCAGGCACTGATTTCTTCTCTGTGGTGTCCAGTGACAGGACCCAAGGGAATGGCCTAAAGTTGTCTCAGGAGAGGTTTAGGTTGAATATTAGAAAAAAGATTTTCACCCAGGGGGAGGCTGGGCAATGGAGCAGGGCCAGGAGCTGGTCTCANCTGAGGGGAGACCTCATTGCAGTCTACAACTTCCTTATGAGAGGAAGACGAGGAGCAGGCACTGATTTCTTCTCTGTGGTGTCCAGTGACAGGACCCAAGGGAATGGCCTAAAGTTGTCTCAGGAGAGGTTTAGGTTGAATATTAGAAAAAAGATTTTCACCCAGGGGGAGGCTGGGCAATGGAGCAGGGCCAGGAGCTGGTCTCAATGATCCTTTTGGATCCCTTCCAGTTTAGCATGTTATGTGATTCTGTGATTCTGTGATATCATGAAGTCTTATGCAGAGCAGTCAAGTTTAAAGTTTAAGACCTTACTATCAGAATTTATAGGACTTTCTAACTTTAATGGAATGGCTTGTTTTTTCTTGGTTGCAGTTACTGTTGTTTGTTTGAATATTTTGGTTTGTTGCTGTGCTAAGTTTAAAATTGGGCAAGAAGTAGAAGTTCTTGTGATCTGACTAAAGGGCTGAATTTTCATCTTTTTGGAAGAAAGATGTCATTAATAGAGAACTTTCATTGTTTATTCTTTTCCATGGTATTGATTTCTATTATCCTCTCTACTGTGAATTCAGCTCAGTGACTGAGTCATAACTACAGCATATGTAATGAAAAAGAACAAGTCATAAACCACTAGGCTGGGCAAAAAGCCACCAATCTCCCAAATGCCCTATCCCAGTTCTTTTTCAACCCTCATCGGTTATTTTGGTTCATGAAGCTAACCTTAGTTAAAGGACCATAAAAACCATTTCAAATTAGTCTCTGCTGTAATTTCTGTTCTTACCAGGGACACTTCTTTTGAAAGAAAAAGAACTACATAAAACTTACAGAAAAAAACCTACTACATAAACTCAAGTTTTATTCATGTGGTTTTGAGAGAGTGGTGAGCCCAAAACAAGTTCAGACACCTGGAAAGCTACAAAACTTTCTAAAATCTTTCAGAGATTCAATCATACAAAAAAAAATTCAGACAGAAGAATTTGAGCCTTTTTTCCCCAGCATTTTTCCTTTTTTTTTTACCTTGTAAAGAATATTGTTTCTGTATAAAGCCAATCTTTTTCATTTAAAAAAGGAACTAATGTAAGTTAAACTGAGACTATTCCTAAATTAGTACACTTTATTTGTACTTTTTAGTTACAGATAAAACTCTTAATAAAAATTTCAGAGATTCATAGCTGAATATGCTTCTATCTTAATTGTGACAAGTTTAAAAAAAACCCTATGCCTTACTAAAATCATCTATCCCCCATCCATCTTACACACAACTTTAATTGAAAAATACAGCATTTGGCAGCTGAATCCAGTCCGAGATTAACCTGATTTTAGCCATCGAACTATTGCTATTGTATCATATAATAATTTTTGACATAAGATGATGATCATATTCTCTTTTTACAGAAATAAAACTTGCAGACTATTGTTGGTCTGCATTCAGTTTAATAGCCAGGACAGTGTTCTTGTATTCCTAAAGGAAGGGAATGGCATTCATTGTTGTTTACAGATATTCAAGTAAGATGTTTACTTTTACTCTTCTAATAAAAGATTGATATTTTGGACAGTTTTAACACAGATGTTAATGTGTTACCATTACAGTATTGATTGTAATATAAATACATTTTTTGAGTTTGCAACAGAGACAGTACAGAAGGGATTAAAGTTATAAATGTTCAAAGTTTACATACAGCATGACAATTAAAAGGGCTTTTTTAAAAACTCAACATAAAATCATGTCATTCATTAAAGCAGGAAAAAAAATTAAAATTAGATTCTATTTTAGAAGGCTAGCAGCTAATTAATGACATTGTGGTAAAATCCAACACACTTTTTGAAAAGTGTCTACAAGTTTCAGTAAAACTTTGTAAATAAAAAATTGATTTTCAAATTCCTGCTGAACTCATCTGTTTATTATCACATGCACTGCTGTTTTTCTCTTCATAACCAAATGCATTTCATCATGAAGAAAAGCATTACAAATTTACATGAGCCACTGATGTAAAATGTTCCAGCTCATCCAGCCTTGTTGTACTGGTACATAGGAAACACAGAACAATAAAAGAAAATAATATTTTAATGAAATAATTTAACTGGTTTCAGTTTATATCTATTTATTTGTTTCCAGGAAAAGAATCAATATAGGAACAAGAAGATTAATGGTTTATTGCTCCATTTATTTGTATATTCTTAAATAGAATTTATTTCTGTTATTGCGTTATTGTATATTTCTCAGAATCAAGGAATATTTGGGGTTGGAAAGGACCACTGGAGATCATCTAGTCCAACGTCCTTCCTAAAGAAGGTTCACCTAGAGCAGGTTGCACAGGATCACATCCAGGTGGGTTTTGAATATCTCCAGAAAAGATTTCACAACCTTTACGGGCAGCCCATTCCAGTGCTCTGTTACGCTCAAGTTCTTCCTCTCGTTCAGGTCAAACTCCCTGTGTTTTAATTTGTGCCTGTTGCTCCTTGTCCTGTCACTGAAGACAGTCTGGCCCCATCCTCTTGACACCTGCTCTTTAAGATATTTAGATGCAATGTAAATCAGGATCCTCTCTCATTCATCTCTTCTCAAGACTGAACAGACCCAACTCTTTCAGCCTTTCCTCATAAGAGAGGTGCTCCAGTCCCTTAACCATTTTCGTAGACCTCCACTGGGCCCTCTCCAGTAGTTCCTTATCTTTTCTGTACTGGGGAGCCCAGAACTGGACACAGCGCTCCAGATGTGGCCTCTCTTGACCTGCTGGCAATGCTCTTCCTAGTGCAGCCCAGGATACCGTTGGCCTTCTTGGCCACAAGGACACACTGCTGGCTCATGGTTGACTTTGTACTACCATGATCCCAAGGTCCTTCTCTGCAGAGCTGATTTCCTGTACTGGTGCATGGGGTTATTCCTCCCCAGATGCAGGATTAGACACTTGCCTTTGTCAAATTCGTTAGGCTCTCCAACCTGTCCAGGTCTCACTGAATGGCAGAACAGTGTTCTGGTGTGCCAGCCACTCTTCCCAGTCCTGTATCATCCGCAAACTTGCTGAGGGTGAGCTCTGTTCTTTCATTTAGGTCTTTGATAAATTGAACCTGACTGGACCCAGCACTGACCCCTGCAGTAACATCATTAGCTACAGGCCTCCAACATAAATATTTCTTGTTTCATGTACTAGAACATGGTGGCATTTAAAAATCCACAGGAGAGCATTTCAGCCCCAAAACACTGAAACAGAATAGAGCAAGTATGCTGAAGCACTGTTGTCTGAACAGTGGAGGCTTCATAAGGAAGTACATATACAGATAAATATTACATAAATAAGTAAATAAATAAAGTAGATAAAAATAAATAAGGCTGTAAAGACTCATAAGTACCCCTTCATATGCATAGATTTTTATAGGTAGTACTTGGGGAGGATGTTGTCAGATATAAAGGGGTGTATTATATGAAAAGTGCCAACTAAAACAGACAGAACAATTGTGTGCATGAGCAAGAACAATGTAGGTTAAACATTTCTTCATTCCTGCATTGCAAGTTTAGTAATGATCACTAGTGGCTATGGTAAAACACAGTTATAACTGTAGTCAAAATCTCCTGGGTAAATTAATTGCTTTCAGTTAAGTTTCTTTAGGGTATATTTTGTCAATGATATGTTTAGGGTTGGGGTATTTTTACTCTCAGTAATAAAATTATAAAAGTAATTTTTAAAAAATTGTTTTGAAAGTAATGATTCCTAAAAATTTGGATGCCAATTATTTTATCCTTCTTGTTGATTTTTTGTTGTTGTTGTTATTATTCCCTACAATTTCAGTGGAGTATAATGAACTCTTCAATATCAAAAAAACTATGTGAATTGCTTGCTCATGTGTGTGCTACATTCCCACTGATGGTATAAAATGGCAGTTTGTGTTCTGTATTTGCTGCTTTTAAATGTATTTATGTATTTTAAATCTTATTTTTATTGCCCTTTTTGCTAGCTTTACACATTAATAAAGCTGCCATTTGACCTGCAAAGCTTCTCCAATCTTCATCTTGATTACAGTAATTTGGGGATTTTATTGAAGTAATTTAGAAAAGTTGAGGCTATTATAACACAACTTAATATTTGGTTTAGACAGTTTGCCTTTTTTGCTTTAAAAAAACAGTTATCTTTTTATTCCCTAAGGGAAACATAGGAAGATGGATCAGCTATCAAATATAATTAAGGAAAATGCTTTTGCCTCATGAAGTGCACAAAATACAGATTTTCCTATTAAACAACCTACCAAGAATTTAAACAAATAATTTGATCAGAAAATGAAAATACCCAGGGATATTCCTCTCTTCATCTTTTTCTCTCCCTCTGTTTCTCTTTCCATCTCTTGGACAACTTGTGCAGAGCTGACAAATATATCAATTTGTGATGTTGTTTTTAAGTTCAGTCTGCCTGATTACTTTGCCTGAAGCGTTAGAGGGCTTGAAAGGTCATAGACTTTTTGCTAAGTCTATTCCCAGTAATGAGTTTCACCTTTTCACCTGGGAAATAATATATGAGAATTAAAACTTGAAGTTAGTAAATACAATTTGATAGATTTCAATGCATCCCTAAGGCTCAGAATACAAGCAGCGAACATAGATGGCACTGAAACTGTTTATATCACCAGTCAGTTTGGGACATGGAGTATTCATACATCTGGAACCTTAATTCTGGCAGTTTAATTTGATATTTGTGTTTAAAGAGACCTCTTAATCATTTGCAAAAGTTTAAGTAGTGTCATGTAAAACCTCCAGATGGTAGTAACATTTGTGTGTCTGATAAAAAATCATGACTGTCTTAACATGGGAAAAATCTGTAGCTGCAGTACTCTTAGTTCCAGTTTCCCTTGAAAACTCTTTCTAGATATAGCAACTTGCATCTACTTCTGAAAAAAACCATACTTTTAGTCTTTAAAAATCACTGTGCCTTTGACTATCTCCTTTGAAATCAATATAGAAAAGCAAAAAAGAGTAGGGTTTTTTTCCTCATGTTCTCTCATGAAGTATAATTTTTGATTTTTTTGCCTACCTGCTCCTTTCTAGACCTAAGAGATCTTACATCAGCCAGTCTGCTGCATTAGAGCCACAAAAAAAAGAAAACTTGAATGTCTTGACTGAAATCATCTGCCCTGTTCGGTGCAAAACAAGGTTATCCCTGTGAACTAATGAGATCTTATTCCTGCATTTCATTTCTGTCACAGACTAAGAGGATGTGCATAAAATGTTAAGAAGTTTGAGTATAGGTATTCAGGGTGCCTTTTTTCTGAGATGTTGCTCTTAACCGGAGACTTTTCTCCATACTTGGCAGCAGCCTAATTTTTGCGTTAAGGTGAATCAGACTTCCATTTCAATGAATGAGTTGTGGAGCAAACTGTCTCCTGCTCAAATTACATCTTCAATGAGGAGTTACTGTTACACAAATATTTTTGTTAATTCCCCTCAAGCTTTCATAACCTGACTAATGTCAGTCACCCTGCAGAACAACACAGCTATAGCCTGCAAACTACAATATATTGCCACGGTAATACACGTCTATAGTCTGGAGCTCTAGACTAAAGTTACTGGTGACAGAAGCAATGCAAAAAAATATCACACACCTGTCATTATCCAGACCATGGAAAAGGCCTGCTAAGTTTTAGCCACAATTCAACTAGGAAAAAATTTACTATAACCTGTGCTTGCACTGCAACATGCCCAAGAGCTCCACAGCAGAAACCTTACAAAGTGTTTGGTTTATACATTTGGTATGTCTTAGATAGGCATTGTGGGAGACAATTGCATTTTTTCTTCACCTTTATGAGTATAGTACTCAAGGAAGGTAAAAAATGTTCACTTCCCTAGTTGGCTTCTTCTAGAGAAGACCCTGGAATCTCCAGCATGCCTGGGGAAGGACCTAAATAGACTGTAGCTGGTCTCTGTGGCAGTAGCAGCTCTCCTAAGTGTCTGTAGAGCAAAACTCTGTATAAGCATCTCAGTCCAGGTTGGTACAGGTAGTTTCCCAACCTTGAAGCTTAGCATGAATTCATGAATCTACTTCTGTCTATGGGCAGTAGGCGAGGGATGGTGTCTGGGAGTCTGAATCTGGGAAAAAGTGTATATATAGTAAAGGGTTTACTTGCAGAAATGCCACACATCTGTGTGAAGATCAGACTAGTTTCTCATAATGTTCTGGTTTCATTTCAGAAACCTTTAAACCAGTGCTCTGTGGAAATACTTGCAATTCTTGCAATTTTTTAATGAGTACTTTTAGTACAAGCACAAATTCAAATGTGTAAAAAGAAAAGGGATAGGAAATCATTTTGACAAACAAGAGACCGTGTACACTGAAGAGAGAAAGAAACTCTAAGATTTTTTCCTCAAAAATAATGTAGAGATAAATAATAATTTAAAAGTTTTTTATCTAGTTTTCTTATTATAGGATATGAATTCAGAACACTAACAGATATCACATTCTGAACATTGTTTTGAAAGAAGAAAGCAGGATGAATATTCTTCCTAGATTTTTCTTATGGTTTTAGGATTTTTTCAGTTTTAGGGGCTTTTCTTGTAGCAGAAGTGGCATACATTTTACTTTCTTTAGAATAAGGGATCTCTGATATAGATCATACTTAACACTTTTCTGTGCGTTCTAATTCTCTGTTTCAAGTTAATGAAACATCAATAAGTGTTTCAGTGAATGTGTTCTTTCTGTTGCCATCAAGCAAGGAATTTAACAGTCCCATTTCCTGGGAACATTTTCTCTCTCTATCATTTCATGTTGCCTTGGAGGTAAAAAGAAAAAAAAATTATATTATCAGGTAAAATTGAAAAATGAAAAGTGCTAACAGTTATGTAAATAGAATAAAACACTATGCTGATCTTGTTTTGTTTGCTCTAGCCCTCAGGAAGCCTTTACCAACAATGAAATCTTATTCCGTAACACCATTTCGCAAAGGAAACGATGCATTCAGATTATGTCTGGCTATCCACTGTGCTTAATAGCTTCTGGATTAGTAAAGGAAACCATCTAACAATCCAGTTTGAAAAAAAGGCCAAAAGCATAAAATGCAGTTTATCATGTATGCTAGAAGGGCTGGGCAGAATCTGCGTGATGATAATAATGTTGTTTCAGAGATTTGTTCATTTTATGCAATGTCTGTATTAATGGGTAAATGGCCTCTCTGGAAAATAAGCCTCTGAAATTATATTTTACAATTCTGATCACATTTTTCTTCTGAACTGTACTTGAAATAGAGAAGTTATTTTGATAATTCCAGTTATACCTTATCAAAATACGATGGAATATCAAGGAGTATTTCAAAATTACTATGCACTGGACCATTCTATTTCATGTATTGACAGCATGGCAGAGATAGGATAAGCCAAACTTTCCCAGATTGGGATACTAAATGTTTGAGATGGGCATGCAAAACTGAGTACTGTAAATATATTTCATATTTGGGACTTAAAATCTCCTACTGTCTGTTTCAGTCCTCTTCCTCACACTGAATATCACTTGACATCATAAATAGTTATTTCTAGAGTGAAGCATCTGTGAGTCTTGTACTTTAGCCTTTTACAGTGTTGCTCTCTTAGAAGCATGAGTAATTTGCAGCACCAATCAACAAAATAGAGATGCAGCTCAGAGAGCAAGAAAGATACATTGAAGCTCCATGCAGGTTTATGTATCTCGGGAGAATTATTTGTGCCCTAGGAAACAGTGGTGGAGATTATATATGGCCAAAAATAAAAATCAAACCAAAACAATAGAAATCTGTCAGTGCAACCAGATTCCTAACCCTTTGCAAAAATCAGAGTTCCTAAGTAGAGATCCATATCTCAGGGATTTGAGAATAAAACAAGGTGTGAAAAATACCTGTGGCAATACCTTCCTGGAAGGTTGGAAGTAACATTATAGAAATTTAGAGAACATATAAACATTAAACTTAATGGCTCTACCAAGCAGTACAGCTCAATCTGTCTCTACCAGCAACCTATTGAGTAGTTCTACAATGCTGGAACCTGTAGCCCAACTTTAACATTAAAAATATATTTGGATAGAATAACCTAAGATGAGCTGTTGATATCTGTATCACTAGCTGTTCTGTTTTTATCAAGAAATTCTTCATAACTTTCAAGTTAGACGTCATTTCAGGCATGAGAAGTTAGTCATCTCCTAAGCATAAGGATTTCTTTGAAAATACATAGCTCTTTCAATTTTAAGTTAAAATGTTAAGATTTTTCTGTACACCTATTTGCAGGCACTGTAAATAAAAAACAAATATAATACAAAGTGTCATTCAACAGAAAGAAAATAGAATAAGTCCCTGGTAGTCTATATATGATATACTACAAATTTGAAACCGATGACTGACCTTTATTTATTTAGTAGAGGTAGGAATGTGAAGCATTTTAAACTTAGTTTGATAGACGAAACATCAAAAGCATCAAAAAATAAGTTCATTTTCAAGAGCACTGAATCTTCTTTGAGTCTTGTCAATCAATATCACTGGGATTCATAAATTTTCTGAACAATTGAGGAAATTTTTTGTAAATCCCATAAATTTGCCAAATATCTTCATGAGCTTTAACTGAGTTTTTAAAGAGCATGCTATTGATCTAATCTGCTATTTTGTTAGCTAGTTCTGACACTGCCTTTCTGACTAAATCAGCACTGAGGTTGTAACACTCTACATAATATAAAAGGCCAAAGCAATTTTTTCATCAATTACTTAATTTAATTTAATAATAATTAAATTCCATATTTTTCAAAACAAATTCAGTTTCTGGTTTTCATATGAATATACCTAACACTTTAACTTGGTATTTAAGAAAATCTTATATTAATTAAATATATTTCTAAATGGATGATTTATAATAAAAATCCCAAAAAAAACCCAAATAAAATTAAAATCTTCGGATCTGGATTTTTTTCAAGCTGAAGTACTGCTGCTTAACAAAGAACTACATTATTCTTTTCTCTGAACTATGAAATTTCAAAATTGAGCCAGACTTGGTTTTGAATGAGATCTTTTATTTTTCATTATCATATTGAAGTTCTTCCTTCTAAGATATAGAAGAACTGGAAGTCATCAAAACCCGTTCGAAATTATTTTTTAGTTTAATTACTTTCTACCCCAAACTGGATTTGCAGAAATGTGACTAGAAACTACAGACGAAATCAGTTTATAATAAAAGTAATTGATACCTCAGATGCAGCTTATTTTTACAACCACAAATGTATAAAATGCGCTAATAGACTAAAACCCATTCTAGTAGAAAATAAAATAGCAGACATTCCTCAAGAATAAAGTTAATTGAAAAGCTGAAATATGAAAAATTGCATATGGCTTTGGAATAATAGTTTTTTTAACTTTAAAGCTGTCCAGAAAAGTTCAGAGAAGCACTCAGAAAATCAACAGGTTTTTTTCCCATATGACTTGTATAATAGAATATGATTCTAAAGGAATGTAATGACATTCTATCATGGAATAAGTCTCATATTTTTAGAAATTCTAGTCTTTACATTATTATAAATACCTTGAACTTGAAGAAATCTAGGTAGGAATAATGTAGTATATGGTAAGATAAGCTATAAAATTAGCTATGTTTAAAGGAAAGAAGGAAAAAAAGAAAAAGCAAAACCCCTCACATATCCATCTCAAGAAGGCAAAGGTTTCAAATGTAATATGACATATATGCAATTTTAAATGACATTAGCCTCAGCCAATAATTCACATACTATAGATAAGAGGTCAGATAAAAACTCAACAACTTTAAATGAATAGGGCCAAAGAAAGAGAAAGGTGGAGGGAAATTGTATCTTTCAGATAATTTTGCAGTGTGGAATTACCAGAACAGAAGAGCTGCCAATGAAACAAAATGACTGTAATATGTCATTGAAAAAAGAAGAGAAAAGAAGAACATAAAATGTTCAAATTGCTCTTTAAAATTGATTTGTCTCTTTTTTTCTACTGATCTTTTGGCTCTGAAAGCTGGTGTGTGCACTTGGCATGTAAGAAATTAACTCCAGGTGGTTTAATGAAGGGAACATCCATAATGTTTTGAACAAACTTTTATACTTTGTCTTATCTACAGGGAGACTTTTAGCAACATTCCAGTACCTAAAGGGGCCAACAAGAGAGCTGGAGAGCAACTTTTAAGGGCACATAGTGATAAGACTAGGGAAAATGTCTTTAAACTGAAAGAAGGTAGATTTAGACTAGATATTGAGAAGAAATTCTTCCTTGTGAGGGTGGCAAGACAACTGGAACTGATTGCCCAGAAAAGTTGTTGATGCCCCATCCCTAACAGTGTTCAATGCCAGGTTGAATGGGGCTTTAAGAAATCTGATCTAGTGGAGTGTCCTTGCATATGGCAGGGGGATGTGAACTAGAATTGTTTTGATGTCTTGGAAATGCATGACAGTTTGTAATTAAGAACTGTGTTCTGCATTGATGGGAACCAAAAAATACATGAGGTGCATGATATGCAAGGAGTATCAGGATCTGAGCTGAATTCTCTACCTACCAAGAAGGAAGCTTCCCTCTGCAAATAGCATACCTTCAACATCAGAAAGGCAAAGAACTCAAGGAAATAAACAATGTCTACTCGAGTGGGTTCTACTATTCTACTAAGAATGTATACAAAGCACAAGATGAGGTAGCTAAAGAAAAACAGTATGTCCTAAAATACAATTTGTATTTCACCTCAGAACAAAAGAGATATTTCAATGTTTGTTTACAAAACAGTAGCAGAAAAAAACCATTCTGAACTGAAAAAACAAACCAAGTTTATTCTCAGCATCACTCTATTGTGTCACTTCATAGAATGACACACAGAATACAGTGGATCCAAAATGCTGCTTTGTGTTCTGTGGTGGTGAAGGAATTGACAGCTAAGGCCAACTGCCTGTGGCTGTGACTGTCAGAGGAGATTGTGCTCATTCAATGAGTTTCATATGAACATCTGAGTTCAGTATTTGGGCTTAAAGGAAGAGATGTTGCCACAGCTGCACTACTAGAGAATTTGTTTAATTTCAGATTAATAAATATGAAAGGGAAAAAAAAGGGAAAGGCTTTATCAATTGAGAATAAATTATTAAAAAGCAAGGTTAGGTACCAATTAGCTCTTCTTTCTACAGTGAGGCAAAAATTATTTTAAAATTTTAGAGACTAGTTAAAAAATGCAGGGTAGTTGTGGGTTTTTTCCTTTGCCAGATGTAAGGAGCTATTTCTGACTTTGTGTAGATGCTGAATGTAATATGTCATAGTTTCCATTACTCTGAGTAGAGACTAAGAAAATCATCCCAAGTCAGTGGGAAAAGAAAAGGACCTCAATAAGCCTCTTTGCTTTCGTGTTTCTGTTTCTCCTTTTCTTTTCCTTAAGTTGCAAAAGAGATATTATATCCTGACTGTTCCAACTTTCTCTGATGTTTGGATTAAAAAGGAGGCAAAACACCAAAATAAACAACTTTTACAAGGGAAACGCAGCCAAATACTCAAAAATAAAGACAATGGTAGGAATTATTTTCATTATCAATCATTTTTACATATATAAAGTATCCATAAATTTATTCTAAAGGCCTTTGGAACTCGAGATAAGGGCACAAGGCTCATACTCATGTCTCTTAATCTTTGTGACATTACCTTTAAAACTTGTAATCCCTTCCTGCAAAACTGCCACAGGTTACACTTGGAATTCTAATTTGATAAAATACTAGAATCTGGCCAGATCCTATCCAGAATATATTTTACCCTCTAAAACAAAATCACAGGATAAAGAGTGTTGTAAGGTCAGGTTTGCTTATAGAGCTTGTCCCTTCTGCTCTGTTTAGTGTTGTGCATGCATGATCAAACACGCATCCTGCTCATTCATGAGGATGTCTCTGTCCAAGCTCAGAAAGATAACAAATACGCCACATCCGTATCATCACTAGATGAGACTTTCCATGCCACATTTGACTGTGTTATTTATTCTTACCTGCTCTTTGGCAATGATGAGAGGCCCACTAAATACACTCCTCTTTATGAAGACTGTTCCCTGAACTGCTTGAGAAATTCTCTAGTTATCACAGCTATTCCAAGAATAAAGTGTGCAATTTCATAGTGCTCAGTGGCTTTTCAAAAAGCACTGCCTACATATTAAAGAAAGGCTCTTAGAGCTTTTGAAACTATAAAGATTTTATTCTTCCCCTGGCATTATATGGAAGCTGCTCTGTGCTATTTGGTTGATGCTGTGTTTCTCACGGATACTACCAGACATAAATCTAACTTTTGTAAAAGGCAGACAACTCAGAATTTTCTGAAAAACAATAGCTATAAGTACTACTTTGCTTTTTGTGTCAGAAGCAGGTTTTTTTCAGGCTTCGATTGCTTTTTTGTGGCTTAGGTTTGTGGGGTTTTTAAGGGAGCAATACCTTCTGAGAAATATTCACATTTTGTGCTGGCTGGTAACTAAAATATAAATATTTCTTAATGTTGGTCTTTTTAAAAAGTTTGTATAAGGCCTACCATCCGAAAAATTCCTTTAGCAAATAGACTTCCCTATCAAACAGGGCGCCTGGCCACTGAGACATAAATAGACTCATTATTCACTCCTAATTCATTGCAGTAAACACCAAAGAAACAATTTCTAAGTATCTCACTTGTGGCTATTTATAGCTCTGTGCAGCTTTTTCTTTCTTTTTTTTTTTTTCCTCCAAAGCAATCTTCTTTACCCTCTTTCAAATCTTTTTGAACTCAGAGGCATTTCTGTTTTGTTGCCACTGCACTTTTATTGCAATACCCTTTAAAAATGCATGGAAAATGATTCACTTTTCCAAGGCTATTGAACTATTAAACTTATATTGCTAGCCATCATCCTGTTTACTTGTGAGATAAAACACAAGAATTAATTTTTTTATTCAAAGATTTAAAAATATTCATTATATAATTGAATAGAGTTGCTAATTATCATCATTATATTTACTTAGTGAATCCCTTAATAAGTGAAAGCATTTGTAAATGAAATTATAAAAATTGAAATAAATTTTAATGGATGAGTGATAAATGTGCTATTCTTACTGAACAAAAAGGAAGGCATATTTCATCTTAATGATGGTGACTCATTTAAATGTTTAATTATATGAATGTTTTTCAGTCAGTTCTTGGACACTTGGATTAAATCCAATTGCATGTCGTGTATAGGGGTAAGTGCATGGAAAACCATAGAGAAAAAATAAGAGAGAAAACAATATTAAACTGTTGCAAAGATAAGCACAGTTTGTGTTGCTGGTGACATTCCACACTTCTATAAAGCAGAACTTAGATTATCAAATAAAACAAAATGAAGATCACATCATTAACAATCACTTGAGAGCAATTTCTTTGAAGTGATTATCAAGCATTACACAAGGACTATGTGGCCAAGGGCAAGAAATAGTCCAGTCCATCAAAACAGCAATCAAATGCAGTAAGGATAAGACCACATTATTTTCCTGCTATTTTCTGTCTAGTTCACTACACAATACATAAATCCTCTGTTGCTCCTTGTGCAACACATAAATGAGATCCACAGAGCAGAGATCCTGCAGAACTGCTTAAACCAGAACACTGATTCATAATCAAAAGATATTTATCATTTGAATATTTTTAGATGTCCTGTAAGTGTGACCATATATCTCACCAGTGACTGAATACTGGGCTGGTAATATCCACATGGATGGCAGCACTGATGGCAGTAATACTGGTACAGTCACAACAAGCTAATATACACTTTGAAGAAGAGGACCTATGGGAAACCAAGTTGAAAGTGAATCATTAAAGAATATTCTAAATAGTATTGTTAGCAGTAAGAAGTGTCAAATATGACAGCAGATTGCCTAAGGGGCTGCAGAATCTGCACCCCTTGAAGATATTCAGATTTTGACCTAACAGGGGCCTCAGTTGCCTGCATTAAACTGACCCCTTTGATCATGGAGTTGCATCAGATGATCTTTAGAGCTCTCTTCTGATATAAACCACTCTAAGATGTTCTAACTTAAAGTATTTTTAACTGTGTGTAGGTGGCATCATGGGGTGTTTAGGTACAGTTAGTCAACAGAATGTTTTATAGATTAACCTTTTTTTCTTTCTCCTGGGTACAATATGAAGGGCTATGGCAGCAGCTACTGCACTGCAGAAGAATAAGGGCCATCTGTTTTGACATTAAAGATAAACTTCAAAATGCACAACTACACGACATCATTAGTCCTCATGGATAATGTTCTAAGTAGAACCTTTTGGCTAAAATAGGTGTAAAGAAAGGAAAAGAGCAGTTGTGAATACAAGATGTGGAAGAACTAAAGGTATTTTATGCCCAGAAATTTTTCATAGTATTCATTATTCTAAGACTAATCTCTTTACTATGGATCACTTAAGCATATAGATAATTTATGTTCAGATGGGGACTATATTAAATTAATATTCTTTTTTTCATCAAGAGATAACCATCCAAATTTTTCCCACGCCTTAAAAAAATTAATCATCAAACATCAATATATATAGAACCATGTGTGTAAGTATATTTAGTTTGGGAAGGATAATTCTTTTTTATCTTGTCCTCTTTTATTATCAAAAATAAAGAATTAATAACGATTGTTATTGTTCATGGACTTATTATTGACTATGACTACAACAAAATATTTACATTTTGAACATTTAAGAGGCTTTTAGTTAGAAAAAAAAGATACATTTGATTTAAAAAATCCTAAGAAAATGGAGCGCTCACAGTGCAAAAAACTGGTAGAAGAATAAACAAAACTTTGTCAAATACCAACTTTTTGTTATAGCTTTGATTGAAGATTTTCAGCCAGCCCTGCTGACCACTCACTGATGATGACTGCTGTCCTTGTAGATTTTTAAAGAAAATAAATTAAGAAGAAAGAGGATATCTGTGCTTATCCAAAAAATGTCACGTATGTACTATGGATACTGCTATAAACGTTGCTCTGTCAGTTACTGTGGGACATAGGAAGTAACAAGGCTTGTGTGTATATGTGTGTGTTGCTAGAACAAAGAGATTAAGTTTTCACAGTTTATGGTTAATCACATTTGTTAAAATTCTAAATCAAAACATGCAATCGGATCACTAAATGTTTCAGCAAGTGCATTCAGCAAAAGTCTTTATAAATTAAGAAACACAAAATAATTTGATTTGTCTGTATTGCAGTAAGATTCCAGAGAAGATATGATGACTTAATCTCACCCAAGGACAGAAAGATCTAGACAGAAAGAACAAGGACAAAAATACTTAAACTGATGACTGATAGGGTGATCATCTAGGTAACTATGCCCAAATTGCTTGCACATTTTGTTAAAGAAACACCTGTTCTGGCAGAAAACTGTCATTTGTGCGCTGCACCAAAACCCTTGCTTAGGCCCATAGAGGAGCTCAATTCTTGAGTTCACTACCTGGCCTTCTCTCCATAAGTAAAATAAGAGTAATCTTGAGGTACGATTTTCCATGCTCATTGTTTGTGACTGCATGTCCAAAAGAAGAAGAAAAGGCTTTGTTTACTAAGGCAGGGACAGAGACCAATGACAGTCACATGAAAATAATATCCCTGTTCTCCCAGAAGGATGTTAACTGTTATTATATTGCACCACAAGTATGTGTCATCTCTAACCCAGCAATTCATTTACTCTTCTCTCAAAAATGAATGTACTGTAGCAGGAAATTTATAACAAGAATTTGAGGGGAAAGTAAATCAATCTTATCTTCAGCCAGCAAGCAATAATACACACTAACTGGGGCAGACAGGACTTGTCCAACATTGCTGCTCGCTAAAGAGGAAGGTATTGATTTGTGTTTGCCTTTTTCTGTTAACAGTAAAGAGCCTACAGCACTTTCACACATCACAGGAATAAGGTTTAAGGGTGTCAAAAAGCAATATACAAACCTTAAAATGTTTGTAGCTTTGATTTGTGGAAGCTATGATAATTTTGAATGCTTATTTAAAGGTTTTTTTCTGCATTACCATCTTCCTTCAAATTAAGAGAACTTTTCTTCTGTCATTGACCTTCTAATAATCTGTTCTCAACAGATCAGTTTCCACTATATGACTAGTCCCATTCATTCTTGCTGCTTTGTGATACCAGAATATACTGAAGATATTACACATACCCATACACATACACATACACATACAATATACACATATATTGGCTTCAGTTTGTCAAACAAAATATAAAAATACCAATAATTTTGATTACAAAAGGGTTCTTATAGCAGCACGTTTTGGTATAAATTTTTAGGATATCATAAAATAGCAAGATTATTTAATTTGTGATATATATGTCAATTATATAATCTCACTTATCATTATAGGTCAGATAAACATAACATTACTCTTCTGAAATATGATTGGCCATAGACAACTATTGTCTTGTTAAATAAAAAATCCTTGCATTATTCCTAATAAACTCTCACATGCCTTCATGAAGAAATTTTTTGTGCATACCTCAAGTTGTATATTCAGATGAAAACTATTTTGTAGGTATTGTATGCTGAATTACATGCTATGGTCATGGACTAAAAAGGCCATTAATCACATTTTTCAAAATTCACCAATATACTTTAGATTGTGCAAGATGAAAGAAGATGTTCCCAGGGAAAAACTGCAGCTCAAAGATTAATAGACAAACGTGATATTTTGACTAATAAGTAAATAGAAGAATGTCTCTTTCAGTAAGCAATTTTTGAAAAAAAAGAAAGAAAACATTTGTTAATTAACAGATTAGCTATGAGATAGTCACATCTTTGTTGATAAGCTAACATCTTGAACTTCTTGAGAACTATATATTCTAGTAGAACTGAGCTTCAAACATCCATAATACTGGGAACAAATGGAAGAAAGAAATACAGAGTGTACTGGGTCATATTCTCAGCCATAGAATCCACTAGAAGGAGCTGTGTATGTATCTGAGAAGCATTTAAACACAAAACATTTAAATTAGCATTTTATTATTTGGTTTAATTGATGCAAAACAGTTCAGTTTTATTTTCTCTATTTCCATGGCACCTGATAGACATTGATGGACATTTTAGATATTAGACTGTTCTGTCTGTCCTTCTGGTGGTCAGGCTCATTTGCCTAGAAATGCAGAAGGTTGACAAGCATGTCAAGGGATTTAAGGGAAACCCACTTGTGCAGCAAATGAATGCTGGATGCCATACAATAAGGCACAGAAAATGACACTGAAAAGTTATATTTAAGAACTGAATCCTACCCTAGGTGATTAATTTGAGATGCATTGTCCTTCAAGCTTGGGGCAAAATTCAAATGTCCCATGGCCTCCTAGTGTCCTTTTAGGTGATATGAAGTATCCTGCTTGGTCTCTAGCAGCCACTGCAGAAAGTTAATGTCTCTTGTCCTATGTCACAATCGGTAGCCTAAGCAGACACCTGTCTTATGGTATCACCCTGGCCTATTTCACCCGAGTCTAGTCACCTACATTAGATAACTGAATCCTAACCTTGCTCTTCTGAGCTGGCAGACATATTCTTCCAGGTGTCCCAAATGGTAGTAGACTCCTACCTCTGGTCAAGTGAATTAAACTTTTGTGTGTCTTCTGCTCATTCTTACTTTTTACTATCAGGAAGCTGCAGCACTGGTCTCATGGGTTCCACAAGCCAATACCATAGTTAAATACATCTCTGACATAATAAATGAGAGTCAAGGCTCAGTCTGTTTGTAGATGGAAAACTAATATGTGAGGAGTGAGTGTGGGCTTTGTACACCCATGAGAACATACACAAAGAAGCAGCAAATTGAAATTGTTTGTCATGTATCCCATTAGCACATGATTTACTCCAGCAAATGTTTATCCCACTCTCCCTAAGGGGATGTTTTTATTGATATCTATAGAAAGCACAAGTGAGTTGCACACAGAGGGTATTTCAGTAACCTTTTTCAGACTCACATTGAAATCTCACTGAAAATTCAAAGTCAAGAAGACTTCAGATATATATGAATGAAATTTGAAATCTTCAGGTAATGAAACTACCTTATTTCAATTCAAATCATCTGACTTTTGCATCTGAAGCTTGAAACACTACCAATGTATAAATGGTGTAAGTCTCAGTGGTATAAGGCACAGGATTCAGAACTTTAGACTCCTGTTTTGACTGAGTCACACTTTCTCCTAAGTGGGAAAGAAGCTGAAAGCTTATTATCCAGATGAAAACATATTACCCCTCATTGTAATTTTAGCCTCTCACCCTGAGAATACCTAACAAATGTATGAATAATCTTTTATGTTGTCTCAAAGAAGACATAAAGATTAGGTTAAAAAATATTTCTTTACTTGTTTGTATAATTTCAAGCTAGATATTCACCCTGTATAGAATTTATTAAGCATAACTTTTTGCAAGCTGTGAGGTAGATAGTGCATTCCACTATATTCTCCAGACTCAGAAGTTGTGTGTGCTTCAGGATCAGGAATACTTATCTTTGATTTGTCTTCATTTCTGAAAAGGTGACTGGCAAGAGACATTTCAATCTTGCAATTTTTCATAAAGTGAGCTGGTCTTTTGTTTGACTGATACCTCACTTAAAAGCAATAGGGTAAGTCACAGTTCTTTCAGCCTGAGCTGGTATTGCTACAGCTGCTGCTCCTGGAACTTCTTTAGTGTTCCATTAATCCCATAAAAGACAGGCTTGCCCTAGAGCAACACCTACACACACACACACATACACACACAAAAATAAAATCAAACAAAAAAAACCCCCTGTGACAGATTAATTGTGATGATGTAATTGGACTATAACAGGGGAAATCCATTCTATATGAATAATGCTCATACAAAATTTATGTGTTTGATGCCCTTTTAGTATGTCTATTATAAACAATCCATCTTATATGGGGGTGATGTTAGCTTTCTAAGCACCCTATAAAGCAGGGAACTATTATTCTCCCCCTTTTACAGGTTTGTAGACTGCAGCAGAGATTGGTGCAGTGACTTGCCTATTGGGGGGTCAGCTCTCTCAATATTGCTGCTGTAATCCATTTTGAAGCATTGGTGAATTTCTGTGTTGGACTTGCCTGCGGCCATTAGATGTGAAAATAGTCCACTAATAGAGTTTTTATCAGCTTGAGACAGCCAAAGTGCTCCCTCTGCCAGTGTTCTGAAAGCAATTTAGTAGGTAACTCTTCATGTCTGTGACAGGCAAAGGTAAATCCCATGTGGGAGTCCTGTTTTCCTTACTTCCTGCAGCAGTACAAATACAAGTAATCAAAGGAAGGTTAGGAAAACTTAGTGATGGTTCAGAAAGTGCCTTGCAATAGCCCTCGTGATTGGATATGTCACTAGTAGGCCACATGCCCATTAAATTCCCATTGTAAAACTGAACTCTAAACATGTTGAAGAAAATCTGCCATATTAAATCTTAAAAACACAGTGTTCTAGCATGGCTGTTTGGTACTTTAATGGTATCCCATGCCCATGAGGGTGATCAAACACATCCTGAGCATTGGATCCCCTGGAACAATTATACCTGTTCATAGAGGTCAGTTAAATCATACAATGGCTAACATGTACCAAGTTCTCTTGTGCTATAAGTTTAGGAATACATAGAGTGACTGTAGTGATTTCTAGCAGTTTTTAACTAAGATAACTAGTGATGTTTACTATCATGAGCAAAGAGAAAACTTGGAATCCACATACATTCAAAGATGTGGAAACATTTGTCGTCCAACCCAAAATTTAAGGCATAAATCACATGATACAGCCTTAGTTGAGATTTAGCTCTAGTTTCTTTTAAATCTGAATTAAAACTGTGAGGCTAACTTTCCTCCTGGAATTTTGGCCAAAAATGAGGAAAGAGTTTCTGAAGACAATTGTGATCAACCAGTAATCCATTTTGACATTTCAGTACAAGCAGAACTCAATTCCTTATTCTTTTTTAGCCCCTGGACTACATAGTTGGCCCCCAAAACACTGTGTTAGACTAATCTGTATCTAAATAGAGATTCCTTCAGGGTACTTGAATAACTGAAATATTTAATTAATTATGCATAAAGCATGCTATCTTAATAGGACACTAAATAATTGTAGAATATCACTGAGAAAAAACATGATTTCTGATATATAGTGTCAGTGGTTTCCTGAACTTAGAATGTCAACTTGTTTGAAGTTTCCACCACTTCTGTGAACTTTGTCATTGAGAAATATAATACAGAGGGCTAAGTTCACTAATCAGCACATCAATGTCTGTCTGATTTCATATAAAATGTAAATGAAGGTATCTGTTGGTCTAGTTATAATTTTAAATGAAGTTGGCCTTACTGAAGAAGTTGCTCCCAGCTGCACTACTTTAAGGCAGGGCAAAATTTGCCCACGAGAAGTAGAAACCACCTATTTCCTGAAGCTGTGGATTGTTGATATCTTATCCCTGGGATCCAGTGACAGGACCAATGGGAATGCCTCAAAACTGTGTCAGGAAAGGTCCAGACCAGACATTGGGAAGCATTTCTTTACCATGAGGGTGATCAAACACTGGAATAGGCTTCCTAAAGAGGTGGTTGATGATCCTCGTGGGTCGCTTCAAAAACTGAAAATTACTCTATTATTCTATTCTATTCTATTCTAGTCTAGTCTAGTCTAGTCTAGTTTATTCTATTCTACTCTAGTCTACTCTATTCCGTTCCATTCCATTCTATTTCATTCCATTCTACTCTTGTACACATTTTTCGCTTTGTTTATTAGCTGAATACTATCAGTTTCTAGTTGCAATATAAGTCCTTTTAAATAAGCATATAATATAAATTTTCAAAGCAATAATAATAAGTCAAATCACAGGTGTCAGATTTCAACATGGAAAAATAAATTGGAACAAGAAAACTTAAGACAATTTTTTACACTAATAGATAATTTTTTTGCACAAATATGTATTTGCTGTGGAGATAACAACATTGTACAATTTAATACCACAGACTTTCAATAGGTAACTGTGATGTGCACAACTTATTCTTTTTCTGTGTTATTCTTTCCTCTTGCATATTCCAACCGCAAAAAAACTGGTTTTTTTTAAATCTGTACAAACTCTTCACCTACTTTGACTCAATGACATTTGTATCTTCAAGTGTTGAGTTAAATACAATGAGATTTTAAGCTTTTTCCAGAAACCAGATTTAACAAACGTGGTGTATGAAGAGATAGATTAAAAGGTTCTGTTCTTATATGATTAGTTAAAATAATAAGAAAAAGTAAAATAGGGCCACATTCTTTATACTCATTTAAACATAGAATAACTTTGGAATATCAGGAATAAAGCTTGCCAGAGTAAGCCATACATTCCTCACCTTCAGACTTTATTATTTTAACTCATTATGTCTGGGTATGAATCCAAGCAGGTGTTAAAACAGAAGTTTCAAAATTCATCAACCTATCTTCTTAGTAACATGTAGGTTTCTGAATACATCACCCCACATTATAGTTTATCTTAATATTCAGAGTCTTCCATAGCAAAGGACGAAGCTTTTCTTTTCAGAAATCATGACCTCCCTTGACAGCTGTTATACTTGAAAGAAAGCATAAAGTTTTCTGTCAAGAAGAAAAGACTTGCAAGCATAGGAGACAGAATTTTGCAAGAGCTGCACAGAGATTGAGGAGCTCTCTTTTACATGTGATAAGGGCTTGTGAAATGAGCTCAGATTTCACAGCTTTCAGATTTAAACGTAAAATCCATTTCTTTCACTTAGCTTCCTCTAAATAGTCTTCTTCCATCGTGGTTTTTTTCTGACCTAGCTTAGTATTCTTGGTGTCAAAGTGGGAGGTTAAAAGACAAACAAGTACCCAGACAGACTCTTGGAATAGTCTTTCTTCTTTTTCTCATCTCATCCACACTCTTGGAGATTTTCTCAGAATAAGAATATGGAAGATTTGTGACATTTTTCCCCTACTCTTCTGTCTTTAGTGCAAAATTTCATAGAGATGTCCAAGATGACCTTTCAATTTATCTATCTCTGTCTGTGCTAGTCACAGATCCATAAATCACATGGGTCCTAGTAGGCTCAGGATGGCTGGAGACAAATCAGTATGGCTCTGTTCACATGAAAGGGCTACTGAAGACTACAGAGCAGGATATATTCGTTTTGGTGCAGAACTAATACTTCTGGATCCAAGTTGTTTGGTTTATCTGCTACTGTGCTGAGCCAAGTAGGCTGAGTGTTTGATAACTCATTCATCTCTACCCCAAATTCAATACTGGAGACAAGTTATTGGTTGTCATGTGCAACTGGTTATGGGATCATAAAACTATTGCCCAGAATTCAAGTTTCCCTGACAACTGCAATTCAACAGCTAGAACTTGAGTCAATAAATCTGTTTAGGCACCACTGCCAGATCACATGAGCTATCCTAGGTTTGTTCTTTCCATAGGAAAAAATAAACACACTTTTCTTTCCGCCACTACCAGAAAAACGTAAATTTAAGCTCTGAAAGCTGACTTCTCTTTTCTTTTCATGCAGATTTACTGCACCTTTATAACCAATGATCAAACTATATTGGTAGTTGTATTTGCCTAAAGTCATTGTCCTTACCTTGATAGGCAATTTAATTTGTGTGCAAGAACAAAATAAAGTGCTACCTGTTTTCCTCTCAGTCTCAGCCCAGTGACGTCAAATTTGCTGACAGAAAAATTAATTTTATTTATTTCACTAAAGAAGTTAGAACCCTTACTATCAGCAAAGAAAGTTCTATTCAGAGAATTGTTTCAAAGTTGTTAATGACAAGAGAAATGTAAGTTTCTGTATTATACCATTGCCACTATCTGACCTATCTTGTGTAAGTAAGAACCTTTTAAATATACTCAATAATCTATAAAAAAATTATAGTTTTAGTGCATTTGAGTTTAGGACCTGATAATCAGGATGTTGCATATTATGTGTAGTTTTTAGGGCTGCAGCTTTGCACCAAGCTGGTAAGGAAAATGGCCTTAGACACCAAATATGTGGATACAGTCTATGACGACTTCTTGATAATTCCATTACTTTAACAGACACTGAAATTCAAATTCTGATATCTATGCAACCCAGCTTTTTCTAGATTGTCTCTAAATCTAACACCTATTACAACCAGCAGAATACAGTCCAATGTATAAACAGTCTTATTCAATAGAGAAACCTATCGAGGTGGACCAAGTCAGAACTGCAGAATTATATTCCAAGCATGATTATTCAGAGTAGAAAAGACAGCCCAATGTTCATTCAAAACTAAGGTTACATATCTGGTAGCACATCTGACAGTTATTTACAAGTACTATGTTAAAAACATAGGTAAAGTTAATTTTGTTATTATCAGGAGTGGTTGGGTGAGGGTTGAGGGTTTTCTAAGGGAATAGGGTACTGAAAAGTACAGGAATTCTGTTCTCAGAAGCATTTGTATGTCTAGCTATACCATACTATACAGAAATAATCAAATCAGCAGTGTAGGAATACGTAATGTTGAATTAAGCTGGAATATTTCTACTAAATGTAACTTTTTGTATTCCACATTACCTAACATTAAAAGCAAGGGATAAATAAAGAGAATCTTTCCCTGAATGCTGCTTTTTGATCTTGCTGAACAGTCAGTACATTTAATCACTTAGGAAAAATAAAAAAGGGTACCAAATTTGTTCACAATAATTTCATTCCAACCCTACATTCTTTTCAGTCTTGCTGGCCTGTCCACTTGTGTTTTGTATTCTTTTCCATATAGCTCATTTCCAGCTATATTCCTCTAACTTATGAAAAAATAAAATTAAATAACACAACTAAGGTGTTTTCTGCTCTTGTCATATGATTATTGTGTAGGGTGTTTTACATTCCATTCTCCAACTCTAGGATGTTCATATCTTGACTGTAAACTCTTCAAGACATGGATCATCAAGCAGTCTGTGTTCATATAATGCTTATCTCAGAGTAGTTCTTTTCTTCTTCAGACTTTGGGTAGTGCAACAACAAGTATGATCAATAATAGTAATAATAATAAATACAGATCATCACAGCTCATTTTCAACATACATCAACACTAGATTAAATTTAATGGCCCCAAGTGTATTGCAGGCTTGACAAAATGATCCCAATAATCCTTTTTGCCTTAACCTCTATGAATCTTTGAAGATAATTATCTATCTCTACTAAATTTATTTTCTTGAAATATCTTCAAGACAGCAGATATGGAGATTAGATACAGATACACAATAGAATTGATTACTGTGTGCGAAGAACATGGGCTTAAGAACACACTATAAAATATTGCTAAAATTCTAAAGGAAGAAAACCAAAACAAACCTAAGATTATCAAGAGCAATATAATATGTCTACTTGTATTTTGAACTAATGGATGTGGGAGAAGGCATTTGTATAGCACTCACAATATTGTTGAATCCTGAGGTAAACAATTATTTCAGGGTTATAATTTAAAAGAGACCTCTATAGCTCCTACTTATTGAAATGGACATAAACTCAAGATGGTTGCTCTATTTATTCCTGTAATAACCTTAAAAGAGTAGAACTGGATGTATACCAGTCAATGCATGTAGCAGAACCAGAAATTAAGGTTTACTTTGCTGCTGCCTAAATAGCGACTGCCTGCCTACCTTGTCCACTTTGTTCACAGTAAATGATGATGTTAATGGAGTAATCACAGCGGAATCAAACAAATGGAGAACAAACATAATATGTTTATTTAACAGGGTGGGAGAATGATCAGAGTAATTATACAATTTTTAATCTGGTGTTAGTGGTTTGAAAATATTCAACAAAAGCTTTAAAAGAAAAGTTAACTAAAGACAAAAAGAGGATTAACAAATAGATATGAAATTTATATTGTGATAGACTAATTTGATAATAGTTTTCAGAAGGACTATTGATTTTCTAGGCAACAGGAATGTAAATTGGCTTAATCTAGCTGTACTTAACAAAATATTTCAAATGGTTCTATGTGAAAATCTATTATCCAAAACAGGCACAGGGGTATACAATAACTGACTTTTGAAGTGAGGAAGTGAACAGTGCTGAAAGAGAAAACATAATGGTACAAGGTAGTTACTAATGCAATTTTTCAAGGATAGATTTTAAGATTAGTCTTATTTTGTAATATTATTCATTTTTTGATGTGAAAAATAGATTTGTAGAGTGAAAGTTCCTATTGATTCAAAGACAAGAGGTTTTTGTTCATATGGGGGAGGAATAACTGCAAAGGAAAGAAGAAATTCTTTATTGTAAAATCCATTCCCTTAGATAAATTGAAAAAAAATTGTTCAGTCATGGACTCTCAGATTTCTTTTTCTTTTTATAGGTCACATGAGTTGAATGGAGTTCCAGGACAGAGCCAGTGTAGAAAACTGTTACCATTGGAGGAGCATATGCACCAAGGAATGGTAGATATGAGCTTGAGCTTGCTGGAGAGCAAAGTTCTCAGGAATTCCAGCTGGAAGTCAGATGAGGTGGGGCAACTAGCTGTGGAGTAACTGAGTCCCATATTGCATTTCTTACTACTGCAAATCTATAGCTCACCTAATTACCTTGTAGACTTTTCTATTTAGACTAAATTGAGTTTGTGTGTCTGAGAAATGAAAATGAATCCTCTTCTTCGGGCTTGTTTCAGCTGCCCACATACAGGCATCTGGAGTCATCTGAGAAGCCTGACTCGAGATGTCACATCACAGTTTAGGTCATATCTGCCAGTCCCATGTGATGCCCAAGATAACCAATAGCATTTGACTCCATCTTTCCACTACCTGATGTTCATATCTCAAATAGCATTAAAGAGGGATCTTCATATACTTTAGATTAATGAAAAGGGTGAAAACAACAAATAAGTTATAGCTTTGAATGGTGATGGAATATATTCCGTCTCCTATAATCAGGCAGCATAAAAAAGTAAATATGATATTTATTGTTTTTCTTGGCCGTTTAGAATATTTTTTCCTGAAGCAACATGGCTTATGTAAAAAAACCCCAAACTTCTTGGATCTCCTGCCTTTCAGATAAAACTCCAGTGCAAGAGATACATACGATACCTGTATAAAATATTTATCTCCATACAAAAGTGACACCACTGCCAAAATTGTCCTCCTTAGTCTTGCATAAAGAATTCATTTAAATGCTGCCCATGCTGGGCAATAGAGTATTTGTTCAATTTTGGTTATTCTATCTCATATTTACATTTCAAATTATTTTCTTTTTTAAAAATTTTTATTTTAATAAGATATCCATTGTTGAAATGTCATCTCAGTGGTGGGAGTTTTACATAGTGATGCATTTTTTCTTTCTTGCTCTTTTAATTTTGACAAAAAAATCTCCACCCCACATTTCCATCAGAATACTTATTATCCTTGCTGCTATTAATCTGTTGTTTTGAGGCCAGGGGAGTTTGAGTTCCTTCCTTTTATTCACTGCTTTTGCTTTTCCTGCTGCATTATAAAGTATCACCATATTTTATTTCTCACATTCATTATCTCTCTGAAGTTAATACACAAAATCTATTTATCTCTAATAATATGAGATAAAAATTGATTATTTTCTATCATAAACAGTATTTACTGCAAGCAGAAAATTATAAATCAACTCTGCACAGTTTAAACTTGGTCTGACAGAGCCAGTAAATAAAGCTATATTTTGTGTTCTGATTTTGCCAAGCTTAGTGTCAGGATTATTTTCTTTAGTCTTTTAGAGATCAGAAATAGAAAATTAGAGAACTCATCTTATAAAAACATTCCTGGCTTGGCTGACACCACTGCATTTGATTAATATTGGCTTTGTCTACCTAAGGGATCTTCAACAATCATTTCAAAGATAGGTCAAGATTCAGGTTAATTGCTATTCTTGGATAATTCATAGCTTAGCTTGAATTAGTTGACAAAATGGATGCTACCTAAAAAGTCTTCATCATCACAAGAAGCCTCTTTATAAGGCAGAGTTTTTTAATAGAATTCAGGGATCTTTTTCCACATTGTTGTCTACCCATCCACAGAATAAAATCCACTGAAGCACCTGGGAGGAAGTATTCATCAACAAGAGCATAAAGTTTCTTATTTAACGTAACTGACGAAAATGCAGTATTGAAAATACCAGCTTGGGCTCATATAAATAGGAAGGGAGACAGAAAGGAATGAAACCAGAATAATACAGGATATACCATAATAATACAGAATAAATTTGCAGGAGTAAATTTACAATGGTTGTGTGGATTTGGAATTGGTCCCACAGTGGGCTACAAAAAACTTCAGAGCTGCTCCAATCGTCTTTTCTTCAGATCTGAACCCATTGCTCAGATGGGGTTTTTTATTTATTTTTTTTACCTCATAGACAGTCCTCTGCAGAGCTCCCAGAAAGCTACAGGGAGACATAGGAAGTTTGCCAAATCTCTCTCCTAAATCCTTTCTTACTTCAGGAAACATCAGTACAGATTGGCAAGAGCAGAGTAACTGGAGGCAACAGGGGCATTCCCAGCTCCAGGCATCAGATATGCCCATGGGGATGGCTACAGGCCAAGGCTGGCTGGGACATGGTCCCCAGGTGAGTCAGACTTGCAGTGACTATGGCCAGTCAGGGCAGGGCTGTGGGGTGCTGGACTGGCCCTGCTTGTGGTGTCACTAGTCCAGGGAGCTGACAGTCCTAGGGAGCTGAAATGGGGTCCTGGGCCATGGGCAGGGTGGGTGGAGCCACGGAAAAAAAAATCTACACCTTCAAGGGAGGAATTCCATCAAAAAATAAATATGCATGAGAGGCAGAGTGAATCACCCTTTGTATGTGCTTATTTCCTTCCATCAAAACCAGTAAGAAACAAGTTGGATAGAGCTAGATTGGTTAAGTTTCATTTTTGTCAATTTATAGGAGATATGGACAGCCTAATTTTAAAGGCAAACCACAGCTATTCACTTTAAATATTTATTTTTTATGTTTTAACTTCACAGAGATGAGATGTTTCATATCGATGGTAGGATGTAAAATGGAATTTATTGCTGCCATCACTATTGCTATGTGAAATGTTGCCGCTAATGGTTTTCATTCCACTTTTAAAAAATATAAAAAATAAAAAAGTGCAAGTAAAAAATATTTGCATTGCAATCTGAAGCAGCAGAGATCATTCTATCTTCTCTGCTTCATGGAACCTTAATCATATCCTATTCATCCTAAATAAAACATTAACATAACTTAAAAGGGTACATTATATTCACAAGGACTGTGTACCTAAATGTGTGAAAATAACACATGGCACCAGGGAAGCAACTGGATATACAATTTTGGGAAAGGCTGGCAGAAAAGTGCCTTCTTTTAATTACTTTACTTTTAAATTGTTTTGGACTAATCATTAAACTATAATCTCACTGATCTCAGTATCTATCTGAAGATATTCTAAGAACTTTAATTAACTTATAGAGTTAATTTGTTTAAAAAGTGTCTAAAGCAAATATGTCATCTAAAAGGTACAAGTTTACTGCCTCTTTCAATATAAATAATTAGTAAAAGCAGAGTTGCATCACAGCCTCCTCTCAATCCAATTAGCTGTTGTTGCAATGAAAGCCTCTAGGCAAAATCCTGAAGTCATGTTTAAAAGCACATAAAACATTAGAAATTTGCTGACTTCATGAAATGGTGGAAAGACCAGAAAGTTTCATGAAATTTTCAGTTCAAGTTAACAGTTACTCCATTCCTATGACTGTGTATAAATTCCAAGGCCAAGTTGAAATCTTCCAAATGGCATTAGAACGTCACAAACTAAAGAATTTTGTGTCCTTCCTTTTATCAGTGTGGAAGTTGTCTTCTGTGCATCTGTGCATGTGAGTGTGGTTCAAGTGTTCACACAGATAAAGGCAAGCTGGGCAAACAGAAGCAACCATGGCCCAAACACTTCCTTGTTTCATTTTCTAAATTTTTGCACAATGAAAAGCCAGTAGTTGAAAAGAGCCTGGCAACAGACAAACAGGGGAAGATCAATCACAGAATCACAGAATCAACTAGGTTGGAAAAGACCTTTGAGATCATCAAGTCCGACCTGCTAACATCACCTAGCCAACCAGACCATGGCACCAAGTGCCACATCCAATCTTTCCTTAAACACCTCCAGGGACTATGACTCCACCACCTCCCTGGGCAACCCATTCCAATGTCTAATCACTCTTTCTGAGAAGACATTCTTCCTAATGTCCAACCTAAACCTCCGCTGGCTCAGCTTAAGACTGTGTCCACTTGTCCTATCGCTGGTTGCCTGGGAGAAGAGACTGACCCTCACCTGGCTACAACCTCCTTTCAGGGAGTTGTAGAGAGTGGTAAGGTCTCCCCTGAGCCTCTGGAGAGGGTTGCTACCAGATGTCCTTAAACAGTGAATTACAATGGAGGGCTCTGAGGCAACACTCTTTGGGCATTGGCAATTATGCCACATACATACCCTTGCCTTTACCTTAAAGTGAATCAGCAGATGTTCACATGAGAACATCCTTTTGCTCAGCAGTAGAATTGATGGACAGAATGTTTTTCTGTTAAGAAAATCCTAAAAGAGCTGCACAAACCAAAGCATCAGCAAACCTGTCCATGGGTGGTCTCTGCACAGCATGATCTGCATTACTAGGAGGTCTATCTGATGCTGCAGAACCTGGGGTTCTCTGGCACCTGAAGAGGCATAAGATTATCTATACTACCCTTTTTTTATTTCTCCTGATAGCTCCAATATATGGTGTTTTAGACAATACCTTACAAATTGTGAGTGCCTTTCTCACCGGGATTACAATAGCAATGCATAAAATTGTCTTTTGAGATGATGGAAGCTGGTGGCACCCACAAAGTCTAGAGCAGAATTCAGTGATTTTACTGTATGGCAATGGTTTAATCATGTAGATGGCAGAAAGACTTCCCATAATTTCTAGCTGAGCAGCTGTCTCTCTCTCAGTGGCAACAAGCAGAGGCAAGTTGAGAATCACCACAAGCTGCACCAAAAGCAAATGGAAAACAAAACTGATTTGAGCCAATGTGATCCCCTACATTTTCAAAGCCAGGCTGAGCAGAGTTACTACAGTTGAGAGTGTAGCCACTGCATAGTCCCACTGATCTCTCTGCAGAGCCTACAGAAAACATGAGGGCAAAATGAAGCCCTAGCTTTTGTTTGCCAGATTTTGCCTCCCACCGTAACAATAAATACTAGATGTCCTTAAGTGAGTTTAGTACTGACCTTCTCAATACTTCATTCAAATGAATTAAAGTCCCAAATGTTCAAATCAGTTTTAACATTTTTCATAATAATAATAAGTTACTGTTTTTTTCTTTAGCCTCATTTTTGTGAAAGAGTGAAACTGGAATCTCAAATTTCATTTAATTTTCTATGAATTCTTTCTTACAAAAGCTCTTCATCTTGTCACAGCAAGAATTCTCACAAACATAGCACAACTCACTGAATTTCTAATTTGGGTTTTTAAATTTATGTCAGAAATGAACATCAAAAAAAAAAGACAGAATAACAGATAGGGTGAATTACCAGTATAGTAAGTGGTAAGATGTGTATTAAGTAAACATCATTTGACATTTCAAAATTCAGAGATAATTTTGAGAAACATTGGTATACTGTGTTTGACTGGGACAAAGCTTATTCCATAGCAGCCCGTACAGTGCTGTGTTTTGGATTTGGCCACAAACTGTTTGCAGTACACTGATGTATCAGCTACATCAGTTGAACAATGCTTGCACAGCATCAAGGCTTTCTTTTTTCCCACTCTGTTCCCTGAGCAAATAGTCTAAGGGTAAGCAAGAAGTTGGGACAGCTGACCCAAACCAGTAAAAGGGATATTCTATACTGTGTTGGTTTTGCAGGCCTGGTTTTTGGTAGCGGGGGGGGGTGGTGTGTGTCACAGAGGAGAGTCAGAGAGTGAGTGAGTGGTCTTTTCGTGAGTGCCTGGTGTTTGGCCAGTGTCAAACCATGACATATATCCTGCAATGTCATGCTCAGCAATTAAAATTAAGGGTAGATGAAGAAAATGGGGGGAAATGGTCAGAGGGATGGTGTTTGTCTTCCAAGGTGGCTGTTGCTCAGAGACTGGCTGAGGACTGGTCAGCTTGGGGAAGACAGTGTGTAATGGCACGCTTAGCTGCTTGCCTGGGCAAACCAATTCAGGGGATTGAATTACAGAATTTGGGAAATTGTATCTTGGGTATGGTAAGACTGATGGTGATCTGATTTTAAGAGATTTTATACAATTGGGAATGTGCCAAATTATGACCACATAGATTTGTTTTGAAAAAGTAATTTGACCATTGACCTGTATTTTCCGAGGTACTTTTGACTACTAACAGGCATCTCATTTACAAGACCTTATTTTCTGCTAAAGTCCATGAATTCTGCCTAGTAATATACATTTGCCCCTTATACTTGTGAAAAGCATACTTTGTATTTTTTTGGTTTGTATTAATTTCAGAATCACAGAATCACAGAATATTCTGAGTTGGGAAGGGACCCACAAGGGTCATCGAGTCCAACTGTTGAAGTGAACGGCCTTCACAGGAATCAAACCCAGGACCTTGGCATTATTAGCACCATGCTTTAAACAACTGACACCTTGTTTTTGGATATCCCCAAAAAAAAAAAAAAACTGCTGTGGAAAATGGACAAATAATTCTAGGCTTGAGAATGCTGGCAAAGAGAAGAGGAACTCAGAACAACTGTAACTGATAAAAAGAGTCAAAAGCACAATATGCAGAGAGGTTAAAGAAATGCAATTCTAGGAAATGTTCACTGCTTTGTAAACACAAAGGTTACATACAGCACAGTACAGTTGATTCAAATTAACCAAATCAAGAAAGTACTTCCTAAAGGAAATTAATAGTACATATAATCTATTCAATACTATAACAGAGGTGCATGTACGTATTGAGATAAGTAAGTTCTCAAAGCAATCAAAGCTACTGCCCATATAATGCCCTTGATGGGCTTTGATGATTTCTGTTGCAAAGTAAATAGTAAAAGAAGCTGAAACTGTTTATTATTCCTTTCCAGACAAGAAGTATTTATATTTTCATATTGTACAATGTTTCATCTTCCTAGTTGCCTGGGTTTATCTGAACTGCAGTACTCAAACATGCAAGACTAGAAAAACATTATAAAGGAAAAGTAGCTATTGGGCTATTTTAGGGATAGACGACTAACCAAAAAAGATGGGAAGGCAGAAAAATACCAAATGCATTAGGAAGACACAGGTAAAGGAACTGAGGAAAGGTAAGAAAAGCTCACCCAGATACAGCCAGATTTCATGAAGGAAGAAGTAAATTTAAAGAGGAGTAAAAGATTTGGTGTTGACATCGAATGGTAGTAGAGGCAAATGATCCACTCTGGGAATGTCTCCCCTTATGAAAGGTTTTATGATTATGAAAATTAGTGTATTTGGTCAGAACTTTCAACTGATTTACCTGAAAGTCTACAGAATATTGCTTCCTATATTTCTGTTCTTTTTTTTTTTTTCCTAAACATACTAGATCATTATCAGCGGTAGTTAACAGTTCTTTCTGAAGTGAATTATATTATACAACTGATTAGCAGACCAGGCACACAGCAACAAATAACCCAAATCACGAAAATATTTTTTAGAATCCTTACTGTCACTGTGTTATTGACATGTCATTGCTTACCACAGTGATGAGAGGAAATTTAAAGTTAGTTTATTTTCAGAAGATGCAGTGATCAGGTAATGGTTTTCCTACTGGTGATGAGACAGATTTTTCTTTGTGTGCTAGAATTGTATTGTGCGTCTTTTTTCTCTTTAATGAAACAAGAAAAAATTAAAAATTTATTTTAAAAAATTAACAACACCACAAACACCCTCAAAACCAGGAACCAAATAGTAGAAACCTGCATATTAACAGGCAGGACAGATGGAGCAATTTCTCCTAGGTAATCAGCTCTAATAGGCATAGACATACTGAGAAATAAAAGACCAGGCAGTATGACTACCTCATGGGCATGATAGCAGAAAAGTTAACCACGGCTCAACAATTAAATAGAGGATGTAGAAAGCAGGAAAGGTGCCATTTAGGCTAGGGTGCAAAGTAATCTGCAACAGCAAGTCTGACAAGAAGGATGTTTTATGTGAGAGAAAAAAAGTGGTTTTATTTATCCTGTTTCAGGGTAGCAATAGCTTGTGAATCTTTACTAATTTACATTTAAACTCATAGAGAGACAGCGAGGATGGGTATCCTTTGGTCCTATCTGGAGCTCTGGTTTAAATAAAATTTTAAGTCATATGCAGGTTCCTAAATAGTGTGTGAAAATTCATTAGAGCCGCTCCAGATCATGCAGATGATAGTTGTGCAGCTAATTAGTCAACAGTTTAGTGACTAATTAGCCAGTCCTCTCACCTCTGAAGAAAGTTAGAGTCCATTTGTGTTCCCAGTGTAGCAAAAGGATTGCATTAAATGTGTGCTGTCAAAGATCTAGGTGTGGCTGACAGACACTGGATCACAATGAACGAGAAAACTCTGAGTGAGGAAAAAATTAAAATTCCGATATCTGTATCTACATTTTCGTAGATCTAGCTGCTCTCAGTAAAAAAGAGTACAAAAATTATAAAGAATAATAGTCAAAGCACTGAGCTTCAGGGCAGTCTGAAGCAGCTGCATGCTTTTATTATAACAAATCTTGCTCAGTATGGCTTTACTAGCACAGGTGGTACTGTACATTATTCTTCCTAGAAAAGAGTTATGATATTTCATTACACCCATCGTTCAGAGTTACAGCATTCTTCTTTTCAAAGGAGGCAGCCGAGATGAGGTCTATAACGTGAACTGGGAGGGTGTTTGCTGGTACCTGGAAGATGATTAACAGTAATTCGATGCAACATGCAACATTTGCAAAAGTGAGAATAATAAAATCAGCGAGCCAAACAAATGAGCCATATGTTGAGTTATCTATCACCCAGGAGGTGTACTAGGAAAAGGATCATCGCACTGGGCATTTTCTGAAGAGATATATTACCAATTTAAGACTAGGATCTTTATGTGTGATGATCACTGATGGTTAGCTTACACCATCCTTTTGAGAATTTTTTATTATTGTTATTTCTTATTGCTTGTATGAAGGAACGTGAGCATTTCTCACCAATCTATAAGCACTATTAACAAAGTAAGGAAATTTGACCTGCAGAAACTGAAGTTTTACTTTAATGTTCAGAGTTCCAATTTATCTCAAGAGAAATATAGTCTTGTTTTATCATAGTTACAAATTGGAAAGCAATTAACAAAAAAACCCGCAAACTAAATGGATGAAATTATTTCCTATTTGATCTTCCAATGCTGACCCTAGAAACAAGCAGCAGCTAAAGAAAAGCCTTTAACAGTTTTTGAATGTGTCATGTTTTTCATAGCAGAATTGCAGTATAAATAATATATATTAATTATATATATATTATATACTATATATATAAAAATATTTCTGTGTTTGTCAAATCTGAACAGTTTGAACTTGCTGCAATTGTTCTGCTTAGGTAAAGTGACAGATTTTCGTTTTTCTTTTTTACTATGTCCTGTGATTTTATTTCCTCTTAAAAAAAAAAAAATTGAGGTTCTTTTTCTTTCTTTTATTACTGTACAAATACAGACATTTTTGTATGAATAAGAAAATTTCAAATAAACTCACTTTTCCTGCATAGGGTCAACAGTTTCCCTGCTCATAATGATTTCACATAATAATTTATCAGAAATGTGTTCAGATTAGCTGCAAATATGTTATTCCTTGTGATATATCAAAATTATTTGTCAGAATTTATGACTTTGAAGCTGGAAAAACTAACAAATGAAAACCCTCAAATTTCAAGCATCCTTTGTTTCAAACAGGTTCTTCTGAATTCATAAATTCCAGCAGAAGACAGATTTGCTTTCACTTTATAAAATGTATAAGTAAACTGCTTATATCTTTATTGCCTTTTACTTGCCTGTTGATTTTATTTACATAGACAAAAATTACACATAAAAATTATAAACCATTTTCTTTGTAAATACTACTGTAAATCCCTTTTACATTGCGCTCAGCAGCCAAGAGGTCAAGACCCACCTACAATCCTCACTCAGCAGCATTACCTTGCACTTGACTTCTGAAAATGTTGTTAAGTCAGAGATGTGAGAAAAGAGGACTGAAAAATAAGAAAGATAAAATTACTGCCAGAGGTAGATCTATTGAGACAAGGTAATTAGTAACTCAAGCATTCAAGGAGCAAAGCACTAGCATGAAAAAATATAAAATACTAAAAAAATAACTCTACAGCTAGTAGAGTAGTTAGGAATCACTGGGGCTTCAAATTGAGATGTCAGTGTCACCAGTCATGACAGAGCAGGTGAGACCTGGTGACTCAGAGCCAGCTCACTGAGGACCTGTTCAAGGAGTGGTAGAGGCTGCCTTGAGCCTGCTGACTGATGACAGTGTAGCCAACAGAAACTCTGCGTGCCTTGAGAGTATTGGTGAGCAAACTAATGCTTAGCCTAATAGATCATTACATCACTAAATCTTAGTGTCAAAGGTTGACCTGGAGGCGAACTCAAGATCCCCACGCTTAGTTCTTCAGAGGAGAGGAGACAGCAAAAACAGGCTGCAAACTTGGAAAAACGATTAAATTATTTATTTACTAACTCTACTAAGAATAGAAAGAATAAAAAATAATGAAAATATTAAGGCATAATATACAAACATCATTCTCCTCCCATACATTCCAATCTTTCTTACTGATCACGCAAAGGACATAAACATGATATTCTGATGTTATGATTAAGAGTTCTTATTGCCACCTCATGGGATAAAGAGAGTTCTTTCTGTAGTGTAGTGGGATCCATCCCACGGAAGACAGTTCCCTAAGAAGTATCTTCAGCACGGTTCCAAATCTTTCAGAAACACCACAGCCCGCCCAGGTTTTCGCAGTGGTGTATCCTCTCTCCCACAAACACTCTGCAGTTTGTGGGTCACAAGAAAAGTCTGTTGGGGTTAAACATTTTAAGAGTAAGTCATTCCA
>VZRJ01005582.1:2200082-2247848 GCA_013397565.1 Ptilonorhynchus violaceus
CAGTACACCTTTGAAAGAAGTGCTTTTTTTTCTTCTCTCTCTGCTTTCTCGGCTTTCTCTCTGCATAGTGTGGCTCGGCTTCTGCTTAGCTGCTTGTCTGACTTGGCCTTGGTCCAGATGGTATCAGACCAGCTCCTCTCAGGTCCGGAATGGCACAGGACCGCTGCGGGGCGAGGCCGGCTGCCCCACTGGCCCCCCAGGCCAGGGCGCGGGGGTGGAGGGGAAGCCTCTCCCTTGCTGGTGGTTGGCAGGGAGCCAGGGAGCAAGAGAGGAAGTGAGGGAGTCCTGCATCACTTCCTAGGTTTGGTTTTTTTTTAACATTCCTTTCACAGAGATGTCACAGGAACACTAAATGGCTCATAGAACTGTCCTTTACCTGGTTTTAACCAATCAAATTGTCTCACACCGGGTCAAACCAGGACACTTAGCTACATTTTGTGCATACTGAACTGATAAATAATTGCTTCTCAGATTGTGAAAATATCTCTTGCAGAGTCTTTTTGCACCGTACAATTGATGCCTCAATTAACTGATACTAAAGAGGAGAGGTAGCAGGATTCAGTGAAAAACAATCCCCCCCCCCTCCCATTTTTTTCCCCAATGAGAACTGCATAAGGAATCAGAAAATGAAAATAAAGATAAGTATGGGTAGTAGCCAAAGTATCAGAGGTTTGGCCTGCTGGGGAAGAACTTTGTACTTTCTAAAACCTGCTTTCTACATACAGTTTTGAGTTTTTGGTTTTTAGTTACTTTTCCAGAGGAAAGATAAAAATAGGAAAGGCTGATGTATGGTAAGCAAAGGACAATTTAAAACTCCTGTGTGTTTTCTCCCCATCTATAACATTCCCTGGGGTTTCTAAAAGCTACTGTTTTAGCAGAAATGCTAGCAGCTAAAAGCTACATGAACATTAGCTTTCTTTCTACACCTAGCTGAATAGTAAAGAAAACAGAAGTGGAACTGCTTCTTGAGATTCTAGACCAAATTTCAGCTCAGCCACATTCTTCACCTTTCCATGTTTATTTTCCATGAATGTTTGAGTAGCTGAGATTAACTATATCAACCAGGCAGAAAGCAAAATTTTGTAGAAAATATTATCAATGAATTTTGATAGGATTGCAATATTTGTAATTCATGTCCAGTTCATTGGTTACTGTGCCGAAAACACACAAAGTGACCCATGAAGTGAGGTTTTGTGCTGTACCTGGGAGACTGTAATACAATACTTGTGTGCATAAGGAGGAGGCAGATATAACCCAAATTTAAGCTGAGTAGGCTACACAGCCAAAAAACAAGCAGTAATGCAGGAGCAAAAAGCACCAGCCACCAGAAGTGAAACTTTCTTCTTTCCTACACACTTAGGTTAAACTTTGTGTGGAATGTGGGGGTACATTCTGGAGACTCTCAGCTACTTCTGCTCTCCCAATTCTTACCTTTTGTCTATCATTTAATATAGAAGTCAGAACACACATAAATTATAAAAGCTATAAGAGCTATAGGCAGAGTTATTTGTGGACCATCAAACACCTAAGACAGGAGAGAGTGTACATGGAGCACTTGTACTTGGTCCCTGTGTTTACAGAGAATTTCTTGTAAGACAAATACAAGGTTCACTTCTGAGTATCACATGTTAACCATGGAATAAACACACGAACTAAAAAGGAAAGGCAGTGATAAGAAACTTCCCTCTTCTTAATAGTTTTGTGTCCATTCATGGATAATTTATGGAGTTAATTTCATTAATTTTGTTAGTCAATAGAATTCAAGGCTACAATTACAATATGACCTTTGCAGTCCAATGTCATGATCTTTCAAATTTAATATATGTGTGGTATTATATAGAATGTAGTTTCTGGCATCTGAAATGATTTTCAGAAGCTTGTGCTATCCCCCAAATTTTCACACTGTTCATGGAGAAAATATTGCCCAAGGAGGTACTGCCATCTATCTGAGAATGTGGCTGCACTACGTAGGGGGACACCCCAACACAACAAAGACTTAGTCTGTGCTTCTTAGAAGGCACCTGCTGACATTAATCTCTCACTGGAGAAGTCAAGTGGCACAGCATCACAGAGAAGCACTGAAAGGGGATTTGGGTTTTTGTTGTTTTATTGGGGTTTTGTTGGTGTTTTTATGATGGTATTCATACATCCTGGAATAAGATTTATAATGGATTTTCTCCACAGCCCTAGTGAAATCCGGATAGACTTCGCACCCTCTCAGACAAATCAGCAACAGGGTTGTGCCAGGGGTGTCCAACAGGAATGCAGAGAGAGCTTTTGCGCCAAAGCAGAACTGTGCATATGTATGCAGGAAGCACATGACCAAATGGCCCTGAGACTTGCATCGTATGGACAAAGCCACCCTGCAGTGATGCAGTGAAGGCAAACAGAAGTCAAATATGCCAGCAAAAACTGTAGAAATATAAAATCAATATTCATATACCTAGCTAAAGAAATAATTTAGTATGCATTGAACCCTCAAATGCTTTATCTAAGGCACACACAGAAAAACCTCCTTACGTTCAGAATCCGTCACCTTGATGTTTACACAGAAAAAAATGATTGATGAATTCTTTTTCTGGTAACTGATTAGGTCCCACACTTCTCTTTTATAAATCAAGGTGTGGTGGTAGTACTGTTCAGTTTTCCTTCTTCATCCCACAAAGACTGAGAAGATAAGATTCAGTTTACTCTGCTTCATAAGAGGATTTACATTTCACAGGGGGCTGGTCTGAGCACCAGGGTAGTCTATGAAAAGTGGAAAACTGGTCATCTAGATTTGCTGATCTCGCACACCAGAACACTTTCTTCTAAGGAATAAGGTAATTTCTTGCCTGTAACAGGAGGCTAAACACTTGATGAGATCAACGTTGTGTTTAGTTGAGTTTGTCTACTGGTGACCAACATAGAGGTAACACTGGGAAGACACAGCATGAGGATTCACACCATGGACATAAAATACCAGTAATCTGATAGACTGCTAATCCACCAAGCACCAACATTTTTTCTTTGTTTTCTAGGCTCTAAACACAGTTCTTTCAAATTTTTTCTCTTTGAACATATTTGTAGCATTTTCTCAGAAGATACAGTTTAGGATTGGGAAGAACAGGAATTTAACTCAGATCTCATTTCCCAAATGCATTATTCTCAGTATGCAGCCATTTTAGTACAGCAGACAGCAACATCAAAGCCTCTATTTTAATTTTTAACTTAAAAAAGGAGTGATAACAACTAAGTTTGATGGCCTCAGGCTTTTACATATGGGAAATTACCTATCCATAAGCCCCTGCCTAAAGGCTTTAGACCTTTATTCCCTGTCCTCACAGATACAAGTGCATAAAGAATCTTACTTTTGTCATTGTTCTTGTGTATATATAATGTTTATCTGTTCTTTAATTTCATCCCAGAGGTCTCTCTGCTTTATATCAAATAGTTCCTTCCCCGTTGATATACAGTGCATAAAGAACAGGTGTATTTATGAGAAGCCAAAAATTAAAAAATTAATGCATTTTTCCACGTAGAATAGTCTCTTGGCTATTAGTTCACTCATTGACATGTGAAAACCATGAAAATGTCTGACATTATTAAATTTGGGAGCTAAAAAGGGAAGAGTAAATGTACTTTTAGATAATTAAATTATTTTTATGAGCAACTGGGTTTGATTTTTTTTTTGTTATTTTCCTTTCTTAGGTCATTGGCATCCTCATATATTAGTAACTTAAGAAATCGATGTTCATTGAATACCAGTCTCTGCCTCCTTAGTCAAGCAAAGATTCTCTTCATTTCAAATTGCTACTGAGATTAAAAAGAACATCACTGAGCTTTCCAAGTAATTTAAAACTATTCTGTGTTCATTTACATCAGTTCCATAGAGGAAATCAATTTATCACAGAATAGTGCCAGGTGACATTTTTTTGTCACAAAATGCGTGGAACAGATAACATTTTCTAAGACTTACTATAGAAATAGCAAGATGTATAGGGCAGTGTCATCTTATGACAAGCTCTCTTCTGATTTCACAAGGCACAGCCTTTTAGTCAGTGCACTTCAGACCCTCAGTAAGTAACAGCCAACATGGATTAGTCAAGAGCAAATCATGTCAAACCAGTTTAACTCTTCCCAGGACAACATAACAGGCCTTACAGACAAAAAGGAAGCAATATATTGGAGTTTTACATTTGGCTTCAGTAAAGTTTTTAACATTTTTTTTTGTGTCAACATCATGTGCACGCTAAAGAAAATTGTTTAAATGCCTGTATAAGCAGACTGCAAAACTAATTGCAAATATACACTCAGAGAATATTAAGGGTTCACTGTCCAAATGGAATAATTCATCATACTAGATCTTTTTATGGTGCTGTCCCAAGACAGCTGCTATTCAGTATTTGAATTAATGACCTTAAATCATGAATATGACTCTTAGTTTTTCATATTGATATCAAAGTAGGATAAACTTCAAGTATATTAGAGGACAGGAATAGCATTTAGAGGGATTTTTCAATACTGAAAGAATGAGTAAGAGGGTGAAATTTTACGTGACTCTATAGGTTACATGAAATACACTAACTTTAGACAGAAATTACTGCCATGAACAGCAAACAACCCACTAGCTAGAAGTTCTGCAGAACTAGATGTGGGGACACAGTAAATCATAAATAGTCTTGAGTCCTCATTTTCACTGGTGAAAAATAATGGCAAGATAATAAGACTCTGAAATAGTATATCTGGAAAAGTTTGGAGGTACTAATGTGGAACTATTTAGGAATTGACCAGCAAAGATGATATTAGATAATAGATATTATTATTTCTTTGAAGCAGAAAGATGGGATTAGCACCTATTTTAGGTCCTTTCCAGCTTCCCATTTCCATGAAAGCTAATTTTAATGCACTTTGTTTTGTTTGTGTGAGAGGGAGACAGAAACCCTGCTGCTGTGAATCTCTGTTCCACCCTATTTGTGTGATATGGTTGACTTCATGGGTACAATCCTAATTTACATCATTGCAGGATCTTGTCCCAGAGATGAAAAAATTGTTGATTGAAAAGAAAAATATCTATTTCTAAAAGTGAATCCAGTTTCATACAGATTAAAATACCACAGAGCAAAAGGAAAAAACAAAACCAAAGCATAAATTAAACTGGCATCTTACAAAACACCACTTAAATAACCTATCTTGTTCTTAATAATAATATAAAATTAATTCCATAGGTTCTGAATATACATGAATATTGAAATATTTCATTTAAAGAGTTTAAATTGGTGAATTTATCAGCTCATTTTAACTTTATAGATTTTTTATTAATACTTGCCCCTGCAAAATAAATTACAGACTATGATTGTACCTCAGTCTTTGAGAAGCTGAAGATCTGGTTCTTTTCTTCAGAACAAATTCCAAAGCTTTTAAAGCACACCTTTCTACCATTGCTTGTTTTTCATTTCAGATGGTTTACAAATATTTTCCATAAAAGTGGAAAAATAAGTATTTTTGGTTATGGTAATTTTTCAGTCCCATTAGGTCATATTTGAAGGTACTTTCCTCTAAGAAGTCAGACCAAATCAGTTTTTAGTATCCTAATACCATTGCATTGCGACACAATTTCCCAGCCTACTGATCCAGTTCTAGAAATGTGAGGAACACACATCCTTCAATTCACGAATAGCACCAAGCAAAACAAAGTGTGAAGTAAAGTGAATGATGTTTTAGAAAAGGAAACACTATTTTGTAAGTTAATACTGTATTCAGTTAGTGGGGGATTTGCATATTTACATATCTGCTCATATAATTTATTTTTATATTTTATACCATAGAATTTATGGTTTTTACTTTCAACATTTTATCAACTTTTAACTTCAAATCTAAGTCAGGTTGACACCCTCTGTGAAAAAATGAAAATCTGCATAACACATGCATGAAAAATGGAATTCTCTACAAGACTGAGGTACTGCAATTTAGGCATCTACATGTACCCTGTCTGTCTATGAACTAGCTCAACAATCTCCCTTTGTAATACTGAACCCAAGTGAGTCACCTGGTTAACTAAATGTTTTCCACACAAGTATGAGATTGAAGAACATATACGGGCTTGAATCAGTTGTCTAAGACAGATATCTAACGCTGAGATGCACCCAACATACAGGGCTGGCAGGTATTACATAAAAATGGAAGGAAAATTCTTTGCTTTCTGGAATGGAACCTCGAGATCCAATGGATCTTCTCATGTTTAGACACCTGTGTTAAAGTATATGTCTCAAATCATTTCTACATAGTCATCGAAACAGTTCTGAGCATCTGGCACTGACTGGCTCAGACCATGTTTAAGTTGCCTTTGCATATGGTATTTGAGATGCACTATCTCACATGAACGGCTTGGAAGGGCATGAGTTTCCTTACTTTCTGTATCTGTGATGTCTTTGGTACCAGAGGGTGTCTCAAATGGCACTAGACATTTACATTTAGGGGAAATGAATGCAGCCTTTAAATGGGGCATGATTCACTAGTTTATATAAAGGTACTTGCATAGAGTCATCTACATTTCAGCACCTTGATCTCAAAATGAATGCCACCAGAGGTGTTATTTTTAAGATTAAATATACTGTCTAGGCTTTGAGGAAACTGCAGTCATAAGAGTGAAGCTACATGGAAACAATGTTATCGGGAGATAAAGTTAAATATAGTTAGATCTCATCTTGGTGAAACAGAAGCAAGAAGAGTCTAATGCACTGATATTTTATCACAGAGCGAATTTCATTTCAAATGCTCCCTGATTAATTTTCAAGTATTTCGTGCCAAAAAGGGGGTATCTGCAATGTTGAATAAAAGATGGCCAGTGAATAAACCTGAGTGAATAACCAATCACATTAAGGAACTGGTATTATGCTTCTTGAATGTTTTGGAGCACTCCAAGTGTCTTTTTTAAAGACAAAATCTTAGCACAATGTATCCAATAATGCACTCTCCTCTTTTGGGACTCCCCCCACAAGAAAGGAAGAATATAATCACAGTAGACTTGGTCTTCTCTATCAAAATTGTCTTGTAACACTACCACAAACTTCTGCAGTCTCAGTGTTTGTCCCTAACTACTGCTTCCTGCCACTTGGTCACACAACACATCTCTGTATTTTCAAGCTATTAAAAAAGGTCATCTGAGTTTCAGCACAGCACTCACAGCATTTCAGACATGTTTGATTTAAAAAAAAAAAAATTACAGCAAAAATAATTATATCTTGAAGCCATGGGGTACAGCATGGTGCCAGCAGAAACTTGGAGCCAAAGTCTGCATGCTGTGATCACACCAGTCTGCTGTAGAAAAATAAATCCCAAAACATTGCAGAAATTAAACTTGCTGCACAGTTTGGCCTTGAGGCTAGAGACAATTTCTCCAAACTGGTGACTTCCTGGAAAGTGTCTTTCAGAACCCCCACCCCATTCATGCCACTTAAGACTGGAAACTTCTGTATTTTCTAACATGTTACTTTTCTGCTAGTAAGGTTCCCTGAATCTGTGTTACTTTATAAAAACCTGTATAATTTCCCACATAATATGCCAACTGGCAGAGTGTCTAATACCATTCACCAAGATATTCTTGTGTAGGTGTTGCCCTGCTACTTTAACTGTGGTGTGTGATTTGAGAACTTTTTTCCAAACATGGGCTTGTCTTTTGTAAAACTAAAAAAAACAAAAAAAGCATGGCCTGGAATATTATCTGAAGACAATGTACCCAGACCCAACTTCCTGCTCTTTGTGGCAAGGGGAAAATTCCTCTTTACCCTTTTCCCACTTAACGTAATTCCTCAGTCACTAGGCTGTTTTAACCATAGTGCTTTGAGTTATTTGTGGTGATGACATGTTTTCAATTTGATCATTATAAAATCTTATATTTGATTAAATATTTACTGCAGCAAAACCACAATTATTTGATAACTTGCTTGTTATCATGATCCTATAGGAGACTGAGGTTTTATTCTAATGAATACTGTAAGCAAACTTAAGTAGATAGGATGAAAAAGAGTGAGACAGTCTCACTTCAAGACTGCTTATCATACAGTGAAGGACAGATATCTCTGCTTGGAGACCTCTTTGTGCCTATTCAATACTTAAAGAAGGCTTAAAAGAAAGACAATGAGATATATTTTACCTGTAACGATCAGAGAATACAAACAGAATCATACAGGTTGGAAAAGGCTTTTATGACCATCAAGTCCAACCAGTATCCTAGCACTGCCAGTCAGACACTAAACAGTGACCATGAGCACTACATCTACACGTCTTTTATATATCTCCAGGGATAGTGACTCAGCCACTTCTCTGAGCTGCCCATTCTAATGCTTGAAAATGCTTTTGGTGAATAAATTTTTCTTAATATCCAATCTAAACTTCCCCTGTTGTAACTTGAGGCTATTTCCTGTCATTTATTACCTGGAAAAAGAGACGCCCACCTCACTACAATCTCCTCTCAGGTAATTGAAGAGAACGACAAGATCCCCCCCGACCTTTCTTTTCTCCAGGCTAACCAACCTCAGCTTCTTCAGCCACTCCTCATCAGACTTACACTCCAGGTCCTTTACCAGCTCTGTTGCCCTTCTCTGGACACACTCCAGAATCTCAATGTCTTTCTTGTAGTGAGGGGCCCAAAAATGAACAGAGAATTCAAGGTGTGGCCTCACCAGTGCCAAGTACAGGGGGACAATCACTGCCCTGGTCCTGCTGTCCATTCCTGATACAAGCCAGGACGCCACTGGCCTTCTTGGCCACCTGGGCACACACTGGCTGATGTTCAGCCAGCTGTCAAACAGCACCCCCCGGTCCTTTTTTGCTGGGCTGCTTTCTAGCCACTCTTTCCCCATCCTGTAGCTTTTCATGGGATTTTTGTGAGGCAAGTGCATGGCCCGGCCCTTATCCAATTGGTCTTGTCCTACCCTCAGACAGACAAATGCTTCCACCCAACTTAGCATCATCTGCAAACTGACTTGATCCCCAGGACAGGACAAGAGATAATGGTCTAGCACAACCCCCCTGCAATGAGCATGAATGTATTCCACCAGATCGGGGTTGCTCAGAGGCCCATCCAACCTGACCTTGAATGTTTCCAGGAATGGAGCATCCATCACCTCTCTGGGCAACCTGTACTACTGTTTCACCAGTGTCATTGTAAAAACTTCTTCCTTATTTCAAATCTAAATTTACCCTCCTTTAGTGTAAAACCATTATCTCTTGTACTTTCATAACAGGACCCACTGAAATGTCTTCCCCATCTTTCTTATAGGCCCTCTTCAAGTATTGAAAGGCCACAACAAGGTTGAGTACCTCAGCCTTCTCATCCATTGTTACCAGTTTGCCAGTCCTGCTTATGGGAGGGAAATTTCCTTTGACCGTCATCGAGGTAATGATTATAGCAACACAAAGTCTTGTTTCCCTTAGCTAATTTCATTGTGAACTCATGGTGCAGTCTTCTGAAAAAATGGCTGAAATGAACTGTCTGTGAAGAAGAGGGAAAAAAAATGTCCAGAAAAGATATTTGCAGGTAAATAAAAGTCTCTTTCTTTGGATTCTGAGTATTCAGGATTCACTAAATGATTGCATTCCCTCTTGATTAAGCAAGAGAGCATAATGGGAGTCTCTGGGCACACTGCAAGATGCACTTGTTCCGCTGGCTTCTCTTGGCAGCAGGAGGTTGATTTGAAAGTGTAAAAAATGCTGACCATGAATATTCATTTATGTTATAAATCAACTTGCTTGACTATACTTACATCTGAGTTCATGTCTCACAAGCATTTTAATAAATAAGCTTACTTAAAAGAAGTTTGTTGAAATTGTGAATTGTTCTTGACTGTTTCAGGAATGGTCTCAGAAGCTGAGCTTCAGATGCTTAATCTTAATCTTTAAAGCAGAACACTGATCAAAAATTATACCATACAGCTGATATATTGAAGGAAAACTTATTGAATGCTAAATATTTGTCAACAGAATGAAGTCAAGAAAGTGATTCAAAAACAGAAATATTTTACAATAAATAAGATCAAGATATTTTAAAATTTGCTGCTAGACAATTTAAAGATACAGTAGAGAAACTACTGTGAGTTGCTGGAAAGCGAAGAAAGAAATATTAACAAGAAAAATATTAAGGTTTTACATAATTTTATATCTATTCATTAAAGTAGTTTTACTGCCAATTAGGTTAATTCAGTATAGAGCTACAGTAAATGGAGAATTTGACATGAATTTTTCAAATGAATACTGGAGATCTACAAAACAAAATGTGGGTGGGTTTTCTAGACTTTGGGTTGTTCATTGAATGTCAGAAAATGTTTTTGCTCTTACTAAGTACAAAATCTTCTATTAAACCTATACTTCTTTAAAAATAAAAACCAATATTATTTAGAAAACCTAGTATCTAAACAGATTCCTTTCCTGTTTTATAAGTCCATAAGATCTAAGGCAATTGAATAAACAACTCTTTAGCTTGCATATCAAGACTTGGCTTGTTTAGTCTTACAAAATATTGGCAGCATAGAACAGACAGGAAGACACAATATTAGCTATACATCTATGGTCCACAGTTATTTTAATAACATTCTTGTACTTGTATTTCCATTGTAATTAAAACTGTTGAGGCAAAAAGAGAAAAAAAATAAGAAAAAACCAAAGAAACAAAACTTCTCAAATATAGGAAATTAGCTGAAAATGGTTTTTACTACATTGATAAAGTAAGCATGAAGAGCTATTGTTTTAATTACTGTACAGAAAAACAGAAATTAGCTCAGAAATTATGACTGAGTAGAGACTTGTAGAGATAATGTATGTTTTATCTCCTTCAGGCTCAAGTATTCAGTTAAGTGAAAGAGGCAAATGTTTCTACCTGTTAATAAAGATGGCAAACAATTAATCATTTACATTGTTTGCAGGGTGGTGATCGTATCTGGGCTTTTCCAGAAAAACAGAGAAAGATATTCACAAAAACAGAGTTACCATGAAGACATAAAATCAAAGAAAAATAATTATCACCTGGGGAAGAACCCAAATTCGCATTGTTCACTGAAGTAAAACTCATATAAGAATTCAATAGGTGTTCCTTCAAAAATCTCTATATGATCATTTCTAAAGTATCAGTGAGGAAGCAGATATCTAGCCATTTTAATGTTCTTTATTTTTCCCATGAAGAAGAAATTTACAGGACATAATAGTAGAAATCGCATAATTTATGCCAGACTCTCTACTAAGGATAATTTTTCTCTCAAAATTCCAGGGAAGGGCGTGTCTGCTGTTCTACCAGGGAAAAAAGAGAGCAGAGGACTGATTTAATCAGCTTGGAGTCCAGACTTCTTAGACACAAATTTTGTGTTGAGCTTCAGCAGAATTCCCTTGCCAGACAATATTAACCCAGTATTATAAACTCGAAAATATACTGGCTCATTACTCTTTCCAGAAAATGCCCAGCTTATGTGGAAACTAATCACCCAATTAACAGAGTTCAGGGGACTGCTGAGATTCGTAGAATCATTTCTCAACTTTTTGTAGATACAGTCTACTTTTGATGCTTATGTCTTTGTACGATCCTCCAGAAAGTAATCTTCCCCTCTCTAACAGCTCATGCTTAAACCCAAACTCAAACCCAATCATGCATATAATGTTTTGAGCTATGAAAAACAATCCAATTACCGCTAAAGTGAGATGGGGAAGACAGTGTTAATTACTGATAAATGTCAGTAATTAATTAGCTTGCAGGCACGGATTCAGTAAGCTAACAGTAACTGAAGATGCTTATTTCTGTTTTGGAGAAGCTGAGCTGCTGTTTTATCAAAGAGATTAAATCTTTCTGTATATATGTTTTTTTTTCTGTCATTTCTCAAATTTTTAAGAATCAATGACCTACACTTTGTCAATCACAGAGCTGCTATGTTAGTTCCAGAACCTAACAGCTACTGTCTGTTTCCCTGCAGATCTCTTCTTATCTTTAATCAGCATTTATTACACATTTATCTAAATTTTGTGCCTGTAAATCCATAAAATAATATTTATTTTCCTGGAAAGTTTTTATCCATGTCCATAACTGTCACCAACAGAATGCCAGCAGACCTGACAGAATTTCAACAAGCTTACATTTTACCTATCATTGAACATCTGTACAAAACTAATGTGAGATTAAATTGCCTATACTATCCAGATGAGAAACAGTTTTGCACTATTTTAGACTAAATATAAATTGAATCCTGTCTTAAGCTTTTTTCTTTTTTTCAGTATGTAACTTAGAAAAGTATTTAAAGGAAAACTGTGGAACAAGGTAGAAGAAAGATACGTTTGAGTGATGCTAAAAGCAGCATGTAGAGTAGAACTTGTTTTATTTATTACATTTTCTACTGCTGAAATTATTCTAATGCCCATTTAGATGCCTGAATCAAACTCCTCTGTGTTTGCAATGCCTTTTTTTTTTTTTCCTAAATGTTGCCCTTCTCATCCTGAGGTACAGATCATCACTAACTGCCACCTTCAGGCATTCTTTGATCAAACCTCTTACTATGCTGTCAAAGTTCAGATGACAGAATGGGAGCAGAACTGAATTTTGCAAGTGACACCTATTTGTTTCAGACCAGAAACAGCCACAGGGTTATCCTTAGTTAACCCAGGCACATTAGAACAGCACCTGTGAAATTTTTCAAGACCACGTATGAAACAAAATGCAGGGATACAAGAGGCCTTAGAGCACAGATTCCTCTTGTTTCAACAAATTAGAATCTTGTTTGACTGTTTAGTTTTCTATGACAGGCAGTTCATAGCATGTCAGCTTCACAGATGTCATGATACTTTTTGTGCTTAAGTTACCTCAGCAGCAGCAAATCGATAACCGCATGTAAGTGAACTAAAGCCTTTTTCATATCTTCTGTTTAGCATTTTGCTTGCATCCTACAGAATTTCCATAATGTTCTCCAGAAGACACATCACTGAGATTATAAATGTCAATTTTTCAAATTGTTTATCCTATCTGATTCTCTTCTAATCCAATTTCTTTGAGAAAATTGGAATTTTTTTCTATAATCTCATATACTGATTGCTAGACACATAAAAAAATAGTAAAGTACAGATACAGACATGGCCTTTCCCATTCCTCTTCTACTTGCCAAGAACATTCTGGAGTCCTTAAGATCAAAAGCTTCTCTTTGGAAATATAGTTTTAGCTATCCATTCAGCTATTATCACCATTTGTACAAGCGTGGGATATGTTTTTTGTCAAAGAATGACAATCTGTTTTATTATTATGCTAAAACAGACTCAGCTCTGCAACAGTTTCCTGTGAGTCAGCTTGCACTGGCTCCCTTCCTAATCTGTGCCATAAAGATCTCATTACAATTAACTGATCTTATGAATAAATTAAAAGCTTCTTCTGTAGTATATCTTAATTCCACCACCTATAGATTGCATCTGTAGCCAAAATTATCTCAAAAACTAGTTATGAAGAATCAAGGTGATATTCAGTCTCACAAAATCAACGATCAAATTGTCCCAGCTGCAGGATTTGACCCTGCTCTAACTGCCACACCAGACTGTTTTCAAGTTCAAATGAAGTTAACACTACTGTAAAATTCTCTCTGTGCTAAACTATCTTTTAGTCTGATAGAAGTGGGTTCAAGCCATACACAAAGGTTTGTTTCATGATGGTATCTATCAAGGAAGAAAAAAGAAAAACAGCAGAAACGAAATCCTTGCATGAAAATCTGGGGATTTATTTAAACTCACCATGGAGGCGGGTTCCTGTATAAAATCTGAATATCTGAATTTTAACTTGACCATAGCTTGCATGTCAATTCACTTTTTGTTCTGTTCCCTGTGTGTGTTTAGAGAGGTATCTTGTATTTTTAACTAAAGGCAGAGCTAAAGAAGGAACAGTAGAGAATTAATTCCCTTTTTTAAATTTTCTTTCCTATGCGCAATGTCTAAAGCGTGTAACATTGCTCCAAACAGTGCATAGTTGCAGAACTGTTACTGAAGACGCTTTTTAGAGAAATACATGTCAACTGAGTGTGAGGGATTAATTTGATGTGAAAATATACATTCCTGATCATTATTTTATGTAAATACAGGACAGCTCAGTGATTAAGGCTCTGAGTAACTGAGGATAAGAGGCTTATATTTCTTCTTTATTACAATCAATTTTTTTTGTGATCCTCAGCTCCTCACAGAGATGTGTGAGGGCTGTTTTTAAAAACCCTCCTCAGTCATTTATCTGAATTTTTTATCTGATTAAGTACCTTTAAGACTCTGAGTGCAAGACTTTTAGGGTATATATAGATTTTGCAGTAAGGCAGCTAGATCCATAGCTGGGAAGATTACAGCCATATGAGCACAACATTCACTCGAATAGGTGCAGTTGGTAACACGGCACCACAGCTGGGTCACCAGCTGGCATTTTCACATCATGCTGTGTGACTCTAATAATACATGTTTGCTTGGAGAGAGCTTTGACATTCGGATGAAATAGAATGTAGTAATTTTCCAAATACCTGTTTCCCACACATGAAATGATAACACTAAAGCTTCTGAATTCAAAAGATTGTTTCAAAGATTGATGAGCAACATAAAGAGGTTTGAAGATAAATTATATTTCATGTAAAAGAAGCCATATAAATATTCAAATATTTGACTGTATGGGAAATTAAGCCAGTTAAAGGTGAATACAATTGTTTTGTGTCATCAGTAGCCTCATATCCATGTGAGAGACTGACTCTCATCAAACATGTATAATGTAATAGTATCTCTTGTGTATTTTTTGTGTACTGAAGAAAATCACAATATAAGCACAATGAAGAATTTATATCAGTAAATTATATTTATACCAGTCTGTTAGCTTTATAATCAAGAAATTACTAACTTTCTAATAATCATAATATTCTAATAAGTATAGCATTCTAATAAATATAATTCTTAGCATTTTAGTAATTGCTAACATTTATAAACCAAATTACGATTGCAGCTAATTCTCATTAATAGTATAGGTTAAATTATTATAGGCAGAATATCTATAATTTTCTCTGATGTTATGTTCAACCTTCCATTTCCCCTTAAATGGTTTCATTTTCCTTAAAAAAACCAAAAGGTGTTTAGGTAAATCATTAATCCAAATCATTTTCCAGAAGGAATATAACATAGTTTTTGAGAGGTGTGAGCTGTCCTCCTCCTTACTTTTGGGGGTTTGGGGGGATATTTTCATATGTTTTCTAACATCACCTCCTTATTTGGTGTGTGATTCCACATTATGTCAGATCTACTCTATGTAGTACATTTTTCATATGTTGGATGCTTATTCTTTCTTTCTTTCATTTTTTCTTTCTTTGCTGTTTTTATCTATAAAACCAGCTAGACAGGTTGCGCTCCAGAGGTGGCCACTAATTGACCACTGCTGTAGTGTCTATAGCCCTGTGCTTCTGCTCTCAAGCCCTCTGCCACCCTCCCCTGCCCACACTCTTCTATGCTGCATTTGTATTACAAGTTCAGAGACAGTTCACACTGCACACAATGGCATAATAAGTCCATACATAAACTCGGGAAGTTCTAATTCTGAGGTTTTGTCATGTTAAAACAGACCTGTGTAACTAAGGTGTAACTATGTGTAACATAAAGAGCGCCCGACCTCACCAGACTGAAATTAGATCATGGTACTCTAAAAGACACACTTCAACTATAAAAATTGGTATTTTGGGTATGGACATCATCCTAAAACTATATGTAACTCATATTGCCATGCATAGAATTATTTCAAAACTAAATTCTCTGCTGAGATCAAGTGGCAAAATTATACTAAAATCGGTGGGATCTGTGCCACCATAAACTGCACTTGGAGTAAAATACCTCTTTGATATTCAGAATCAGCACCAGGATGCTGCACTCGTGAAGTACCACTCTGGAGCCTGAAAGTGCTACTACAGCCTGCACTTTAGAATGCAAGAATTTTCATAGTTGTCTCTATGTCTCCCACTGTCTTTCTGCAGATGGATGATGTTCAAAAATAATAATGGCTATAATCTTTGTAAAAATGCTTTGGGATTCTTTTTAATTCTATTTATGCTTTTACAGCTGTCTCTTCAAATGCAAATAATTAATTTGGATGTTTATATTAATATGCTAATTTTTAATGCTATTTCACTACATAGCATTAGCTTCTGTGGCCACCTCTACATATACGGACTTATGTAAACTCCACAGAACACTTCTTATTACTGTTTTTAATACTGAATGCAGTATGCCATAGCACCTTTTATTTTTCATTTAAATTGAAGTAATTAAAATAAGCCTGGATACCATTAGCTGATGAGTTTTTAGAGTAGATGGCATAAATTACACCTCAAATCAATTTTACTCGCAATTTGTTACTCAACAGACAGAATTAGAGATGTTCATTCATTTTATGTCATAATATGCATTTCTGTTTGACCTGTAGTGTGAAAATGCCTTTTCAAACAGAGAAAAGTGAAGAGATAAACAGGCACCTTTTATTAATACAGTTTTTTCTCTTACAAGTCTTAGCATAAATTTTTGTAGCCAAAATAATTTGCCTATTTTCTCAGCAATTATCTTCTGTCATTTTGTGAATTATTTGAGAGAGGTTAATTCATATGCAGCAAGGCTAACATTTTTTAATGCAGAAAAAGATTTTAACAAAGAATCCCGAGCTCAGTACCTAGCACAGATACCTATTGAAACAGGCTTTATTTTTAGAAAAAAAAAAAATCCAGACATCAGCATGGCAGCATGATTGTCTATTTTTTTCTCAGCAGAAAAAGCTATATTTACCTACATGCAGTAATTGAAATATTCACTTGCTGTTATGCTGGCATTTTCCCAAAAAATTATTTTATTTTCTCTAGAATACCATAAAAAGATTATTTTTACATGTGTTCCTATACTATTTTTCATTTTCTGAACCTCAGTTATATTATAGAAATTGTCAACTACTGAAGAATGTGTTTCATTTAGTATTAACTGTTCTTAGGGTATTGAGTAACTGGCACAGCTGTGACATAAAACAGCAGAGGTTGTGTATCTCCTCTCTTATGAGTACTCATCTTTTTTAAATTAGTTCTTGAAAATTGCAGTCTAAGGCTGATATAGATATAGAAAATGTATTTCCGATAAACATTCAATTCCAGCATGCCCCTAAAAAGAAAAATCTGAGAAGATCTTGGTGCAAAATTCAGCTGTATGACTAAGTAGTAACATCACTTGTCACTTCTAGAAGTTATTATACTCTTTGACACAGTTTTACCACTGCATTTACCAGTTAGTTTGAAATCAGATGCCAAGTTGATTGGGGGAAAATAAGAAAGGGGGTACTTAATCCTCAAAATCAGTTCACGGAAGGATAATTGTGCTATTCATATCCATAGGCATTTATGGCAAAAATAGTCATCTTTCTGAAGGGCTGGAAGCTTCAGTAAGGGGCAGTTCACTCTTTTACTTGTCCTCTTTAAGTTAAATTACTTCACCATTTCTATAACTAATTCGTTTTGACTGATATGTATCTTATCAACACGTAATATGTACTGCCAGTTCTTATACTTAGTTGCCTACCTTGAGGTATGTTAGTCCCATTGCTTTTGTAGTCTGTTGTAGTTAAGAGACTGGTCTAAGCAGCAGAGAAATATCCATGAATAAATATCTTTTTCCTAGGTTGAGGCATTTGAATCTTTTCCATCTGCTGTTGTAGATATGCTTCTGTCACCAGCCTAAGTGCCTGAGGATAACAGAGGAGAAAAGATTTAGTTAAAGAAAGCTTCATATGCTAAAGTCAGTCCTCATGATACTTTTATCGCTTCAGTGCTGACTTCGAAGTCAGGAGATAAGGGCCAAGTGGGTAAGAAATACATACAAATAGGAAGGTGAGTATGCAGAGGTGCTAAATACTTTCAGAACCCTTCAGAAGCATCTCTAATGAAGACACAGTATGGATTAAAATCACTCACAGGGCAAATCTTCAGAATGTGCTAGAACTCCACCAAGTATGAAATTGGCTCCTGCCCTGCCACTGCAACCTGTTCCCTTGCACAGCAAATAGACTTATCAAATCTCTGCCAAATGCTGCAATTCCCAACTGTCAAGTGTTACACAGCCTTTGTTCAGACAAAAGCATTATTTTCTGTGTTTATCTGTGTAGAAAATGCATAGGGACTTTGACATTGGACCCATTGTTACTAACACGGATATTATGGTATTTCTAGGAAAGTTTTATGAAGGGCAAAAGAAAGAGATATCAAAATGTGTTCCTTTAGATTACAGGAGATTAGGACGATTTGTATTAGAAAGTGACAAGCTATACATAAATACGTTTTACAAGATTTTAATAACCCATATAAACATGTAATGCTGAAACTGATGGCCCCATTTTATAAGTTTATGTCATGGTTTTAAGCCCAGCTGGAGTTGAAACACCTCACAGCCGCTAGGTCAACCCCTCCTCTTCCTCCATGAGCAGGAGACTCGAAGAAAAACTTGTATGTTGAGATAAGAACAGTTTAATAGTTGAAAAGAAAGTAAAATACAATAATAATGGTAAATAATATTAATATGAATACTACTACTAATAATAAAGAAAAAATAAAACAAGTGATGCACAATCCAATTGCTCACCACCCACTGACCGATGCCAGACCTCCATCCCGAACCCAGATCAGCTCCCTTCCAGATAGCTCCCCCAGTTTATATACTGGGCATGACATTCTGTGGTGTGGAATGTCCCTTTGGTCAGTTTGCATCACCTGTCCTGGCTACACTCCCTCCCAGGTCTTTTTTTGGGGGGGTCTTTTTTTGGGGGGTCTTTTTTTGGGGGGTCTTTTTTTGGGGGTCTTTTGCATACTTTCTCACTGGCAGAGCATGAGACAAGGAAAAAAAGTCCTTGACTTAGGATAAACATGTTTTAGCAAAAAACCAAAACATTAGTGTGTTGTCAACATTCTGAATCCAAAACACAGCACTGTAACAGCCATTGAGAAGAAATTAACTCTACCCTAGTTGAAAGCAGATCAGCTTAGTACATGACCTTTCATACACTTTTAGTATATCTAGCAAAAGATCATGCTGCTCTTTTTTTCAGTGCATTGAGTAGGTAAATAAAGTAACTTACAGGAAGCTATGTTCCCTGTACTACTGAAATAAAAACACATGTTATGAGACTATGAAACAGAATTTTTCTTTTTTACCCTTCAGCTTTTGGTATCAGGTAGAGTTGTCTTGGCACAGATAAGGTAGAAGTGCAGGGCGAAAAAAGTCATTACTGAAAACATTACAAAATGGCATAATCCCATTTATGGTTTGTACATTTGTGCTTTCATGCAAGGGGTACAGGTTGGTCACTCAGCTAGGTTTAAAATGACACGTTAACTAATGGCTAAAGTGACTAGTAAGTAGATATGTACAGTAACTTCTAAAGACCATTTTAATATTCACATCAGAAAGATTGTAACTTTACCTCAATTATAGTAAATATTTTCATATAAAATATTCTTATTTGAAACACCTTAAATAAACAAGGAATATGACAGTTTCCACAAGGAGTCTTAAATATCCTAAATTCTTCCAACTTCTAGAAATTTCATTTTGCTATGGACATGGTTTTAATGTTGCTGATCTCCCTGAAACCAGGTAAGGTTCAATATACTTTCCCAGTGACTTACGAGTATTTAAGTATTAACAATGATTCCTCCTGATATTAACCATCAGAGAATATTTTTTATTTTATCCACTTGGCTAATCATGATGATATAATTGCATGTATAATAATCTAATTCAATAACCAACAAGAGCAACACATTTATTAGTGACTCAATTTCTGGTCCTTTTGAGTGGTCCTGTAGATGTAACTTTGAATTGCAATTTGCCATTTAATAATATTGTTATTAACAGAAAAAAGTAATGTTATCATTCCTTTTACATTCTTAATTATTCCGATCTGTAGCAACTGAAGACCTGTATTTTTTTTAATTAGAATTTCATATAATTAAGTGATTTAAGTACAGAATCTTTCATTGTTGTGTTGTACCGAAGCATTCAAAATAATTGGATAATCTCTATTTCAGATTACTAATTAGACTGACAAGAAGATGAAAATAATTTTCTGACTCTCAGAATTTTCTCTGAGGGGAAAAAAGCTATTAATCATTTGTAAGATCAGGTCTTCTTTATCAAACTTGAAGAATAAATACCACAGGTATAGCTGTTCAGTATTTTAATAGTCAAAACCAAACTCCCCTGTCTCAGTAATTTGAGAATATAGAAATGGATTAAGCAAACTGTGTTGCATGCATTCTTTTTAAGCTACAGAGCATAAGTGAGTCTGCTCATTGGTTTATGAAAAGCTTATGTGTACAAGATCAACAGCAGCTGAGGTGGCTTAAGCTTAGCTTTAACATCCTTTCCAGTTTATAAGTCCAAAAATATAGATGGGCATACAAGAATTTCAGCATCAACACTTTGCAAAATTAACCAATACTATATTACCAACCGTTTTTCATGAACAATATCCTGTTTTCTATAGCTATTTATACCAATGTAACTATCTTTAGAGTGCATTTTTTAGGGTTATATATGGGGAAAAAAAGGAAAATCAGATGTTACAGATAAGACTGAATTTGATAAAAGGAAGTCTAAATTGTGTTTTCTGACAACTGCAGATTATACACCTAGATACTGTTAGGTCACAGAATCTGAGTATGTGCTTCTGTTCCTACTCAGGAATAAATTTTTTTTAAAAATTTAATCTCACAAGTGGAATGTGAATGCAAAATATATGGTTTGCACAGAAAGAAATATAATCTTCATGTATTTCAGAAAATTATTATGTAAATTAATTTCTTGTGGTCTTGCTTTATCAGGAACACTGTAATTATGTTTTCATTACCAAAATATCTTTTCCCTTGTCACTTCTTTCAAGACTTTAATTTTGTTGATTTTGACATCGACTAGCAGGAAAAGTGCTGAATCTGTTCACTTGTTTTTTTCAGGAGAACACATATTCTAGAAAATTAGCCCTCAGGATGCAAATTGTCCAATTATCCCAAATGTTTTGTGTTACCATGGCTTAAGAAGGATATGGAAAGACCATCCGTTTTTATTTGAAGTCAAGAGCAGCTGTTTCCAACATTTGGCTCATAAAGGCACTGCATCTCCCAAACACATTTGTATTCCTGTCCTTTCCAAGTTCATACTCTGGCATCTTTTTGTCTATCCTCTCACTGTAAGTCTTGCCTAATTAATGAGGGAATTTGTGAAGCAGTGCCACTGCTTCGCATAGACCACTACACTTTGACTTCCTTAGAAAAAAGGAATTCCAGAGAGTATTAATATATATCCTTCTGTATCTTGTGCATTCCAGAGCACAGCAAAATAGTAGTTTCCAGAGTATTGAAGAAAGAGGATTTGAAAGTGACAACATAATTGTGTTTCACCTCTTCAGAGCTGTTTCACTGGATCATGCCAGAAGGATATATAAACCTAAGCATATTACATCATAGAGACTTAGCAAAGAATAAGAAGTTTGGCAAAATGGCTTTGAGGCAGTGAGGTTGGTTATGACCGATAAAAAGGAAAGCAAGTCCATTGAGAGCAGCTGAATGAAAGTGGATTAATTGGAATAACTCAAGTATTGTGGCAACTAACATCTAAAATTCTGATGGCCTCTATGGAAATGTGGTGGGATGGACTGATGGAGAAGAGGGTTACTCATCCACTAAGAGTTTATGCCTTGTATCTCATGTACTGTCATCAGAGATATTCCTATATGACACCTCTTGTAGTTTCATTTTACACCACAGACAAGCTATGACTTTTAAATCAAATCTGTTATATTCAACCTGTTTCCTGTAAACTTGGTTCAGCTTTTAAAAAACATATATTTATTCAATACATATTTTAAAATATTTATTTTTATTATAGCCTGAGTCTCGTAGGATCCCTAACAAGTTTATGACTGGCACTTCAAAAATATATGTCAAGAAACCAGCCTCAATGCCACAAGCCTTACAATCACAATGTGTTGAGTGCGGTATCAGTGACATAGGGAAATATAGTCTGGAGAAAATCTTATTTTTTGTTTGTTGGTTGACAAAAATTTGTATATAGACTGCTTTTTCTATTCAGAAAAAAAAAATAAGATTTCTAAACAGAAATAGTCAGACATATTCTGAAATTCTTCTTCCTATTTCTATGTATTTTGACTATTAAAGCTATATAAAAGGTCAGTTATCTGCTCTAGCTCTGACTGTTTGCTACAAGTTTTATAATGTATATATAAAATGAAGGCTGGGTTTACCACTGCTTTTTTTCTCGTCGTTGTAAGATAATGTCATGCTTGAAGATGTGGTAGCTTTTTCTAATTCTTTTTTTTCAAATTATTTTTTTCTATTTCTGATAGAACTGATTTAAACTGTTTTATTTTTTCCAGCTTCCACCTAATTTTAGTCTTCATATAAGAAAAGTCTGTGATGCTTGAATAGTTTACTAAGTGGGAGAGATAGTTTGGACAGATACATATTTCAAAAAAAAAAATTTGCATTTAAAAATACAAATTCTACTTGAAAAGAGTACAGTGGCCTGAGTGCTCCATTTTTTCAACACAAAAGATAGAACACTGCAAGAATCAGTTCATTAACTAAAACTGAAATCAGCTCTTCAAATGAAAATTTGTTAGCAAAAGTTATTGTTTTAATTTTTTGATTTTTGATACATATAGGGTGATACAAATGGGGTGATTTCAGCTGTTCATTGTATCATTTCCCATGGGCATTTAAGAACTTACATGTAAGCTTCTTACTTACCTGTCACAAAGGTATGCACCAAACAAGACAAGAAAAGGAGTGAGTAGAGAATTTAAGTGAAAAGGGAAATGTGAGTGAGTCAGTGAGGACTTCAAAAACCAACAAAGTCACTTTTATTCTGGAGAAGAGAAGAGCAGAAAAATAGAGAAAGGCACTGGTGCCTTAGCTAACCATTTTGGTTTATTGTATGTGTTTATGTAAGGTTAGCAATCTCAGCTTGCCTTCATCTGTGACAATTTCTGAATCCTGAAATTTCTACAGGATTTCTGATTGTTAGTTCATGAACAGCATTGATGCAGAACCTGAGGAGAGAGTTTGCAACTGCTACATAGAAATTTCCCAGAGTCTGAACTGAACTATGGGACTAAAATATCTTTGAGTTAGAGGGACTCATTGAGTAGAGTGTTGTGGGCAATTGACTCAAGGGGAGTGAAAGGGCTGAAGAGATCTCATTATTGGCCTCATAGGTAGGTAATGACTTGAGATGCTTTCCTCTACTAAAAGGAAGTGGAATTATTTAAGTTATTAACTTGCTATATTTGGGCTAAACCAAAGGAAAGACACTAAAGAGAACAATATTTCTTTGTGAAATTTGTAAACAGTCATTTCAGATGAAAAGCATTGAGCACCTTTGATATTCTCATCCTTCCCATCATGAACAAATAATGGGAAGGATAAGAGTGTTCATGACAATGAACAAATATCAACTTAGAATGTCTTCTTTTTTCTTATTATCCCAAGAAAAAAAAATAGAGGAATCTCCGGTAGCAGGCAGTATATTTATATGTTTTTCTTTCCGATCATTTGAATAGAGAAACATAGGCAGAATCTAAAACCGGAGGATATTGATTGTGTAGGGGCCTAGAATTCAAAACTGATGAGTGCAAGGAAAAATCTGTGTTGCGATTGGAGTGTCCACTAATCCAATCAAAATTTTCCATAACTTTATTCCTCTGATGGTTGGAAACATGTTTCTATCTGCTGGTCTACAATTCTTTCCACAAACACTATATATTTTTATTCATTTTATTTCTTACTCCCTAATCTTTTTTTTTGGTGTACATGTAAAGAATATACATTTTTCTGTAATTACTGACTATTTTTTTTCTTCTGATTTTCTTGGTTATCTGAAGAATGGTTTATTGCAGGCTTGAAGTTGAATTAATTTTTCTTAAACAGGTAAGATCACGTTTTGACTCTAAATATATGTGCTCAGTGTCTAGCATGACATGAAGACTTTCGTGTTTCTACTGGAAATACGTATTCTCATACATTCAAGAATATTTGCTTTGCCATTGCCGTATCTTGTTAGTGATTCAGAATCACCCTGTCTTCAGAGAAGACATTCTTTTTGTCCTTTGATGTCTTCAGATGATGATTTCCGGGCCAATACCAGAAATTATACTTACTGTTCCTTAATTGTGCGACCAGCTATTTTGCACTATTTCACTCCACTCTCTTCCTAATATTTCAGTCCTTTATAAAGTCATTTAAAACACCCCATAGAATTCTTAGGATGTCCCCCAAATTATTTTATTACCTGTTTCCTTTAGCAAATATCTAAAGGTCATTACTACAATTCTGAAGCAAAATTTAGACCAGTATGCCCTTTTTTTTTTGGAAAAGGAAATCCATTGATTTCATTTTCCTTTCTTGGTTTTTCATGAACCAGATCTATATTCCCTTAAAATAAAAATGAAGGCCTAGTTAATACAGATAGTGGAGCTTAAGGGTGGAGACTATACACTTTAAAGCAGACAAGAAAGATGAGATTTGATTGTGCAGACACAGATGCCTAACAATACTTTGAGGCTTTAGCATATCCACCACATCTTCAGCTGTCACACCAAGGAAGCATGGATCTCCCATAGATTCTATGCTATTTCAACAAGTTCCACATGAATGTCTTGGATGTCCTATGGCATCCAGAAAAGAATGCAGCATTTGAGTTCCACCCCTACACAAGTACACCTGGAATGGATTATTTGAGCTTCAAAATAGCTGCCACCCCTCTGTGTGATGTTTCACTGATTACTTTTCCAATATACAAATCAATGAGGTTTCCTTCATTTAATTAACCTAGACAATCATCCAACTTATTAGATAAAATATCAAATTGTACTGGAATAGTCAATTTTGCATGAGTCCATGCTGTATTTTAATTCATTTACTTAGGAATATATGTGTTCAAATACGACTAATACTAAAACTAGAGTTAAAGCTTACACATTATTAAGGGCAGCTTGAGAAGACTTTAGTTGCTCAGAATCTCTAAACCTGCAGTACAGCCTCTTATTTTCCTTCTATAACCAGAATTCCTGCTGCCAGGAAGTGTTTTCCAGATGGAAGATGTGATCTGGACCTAATTAGAGATCATAAAGTAGGATGGCCAAAAGAGGACTAAAGGCCATCTGTCACAGCCTTGTCGTTAGAAGTTTATAGGAAAGAGAGTGGCAGATCAAGGAAATGTATTTTTTGTTCCATAGCTTTCATTTTTGTATTTAAATCAAGTCCTCAAATAATGAAAAAGACAATTAGCTTCCATATTCAAAAGAATGTCTGATTCTTGTGCTGTATCTCATTAAACTTTTTTACAGATATGGTTATGTGTAACCCACTTATTACGCTTAGTGTAATTTCAGCTCAATTTCACCTCAATAAACCCATGTATTTAACTGCAAATCCTTTGAAGTCATGCAATATTTACACTTACAAATATACCAAAAGAAGTACAATTCTCTTTCTACATGCTGCTTTCCTACCATAAAATAGCTTATATTTCATTCTTATCTCTGTCTCAAATCATATTCTCCAAGATTAGAACATCTTGCTTGTGACATTGAAGGTAATAAGCATCTCCTCCTGCATTTCCTCATGAAAGACATTTCTTTCAAAGCTCTAGATAAATTAATGAGGGCATTTGTTCCAGTACTTCATATGCTGTATGCCTAGATCACTGATAGCAATTAAAATTTCAATTTGTTCCATTAATTTGAGGTAGTTTCTCATACAGGTTCTTAATAATCAGGTTTAACACTATAATATAATAGAAACTTTTGCTGCATTTCATGACAGCAATGAATTGTTTTCAGTCAAGGGTACTCTGCTGTGAAACAGGTTAGAGAAAAGAAAACATTAAGGCAAAGTGTGTCTTATCTTCAAAACATGCTGCTAAATTCTTTTTCCATACTCTTCTCATTTTCATTAAAGTCAATGGACTTTGCCACCATGTATAATTGTAACATAGGAATTTTTACACCAATGTGTATGTAAGACTTTCTTCTTTGGTGCTCTATCTGTGATATGCGTCACACCAGGCATGCCGCGGAAAAATGCAGATGCTTCACAGCCTGAATAATTAAGTTACAGCAAACACTTCTCAGATTCTGCCAATAAAATTAACCAGAAAAATATAGCAATCAGTCAAAATGTAAACATTTATCCCTCTGGATATTATGTAGCATGTTACTGGAACATATCCTTAGAGGCTGGCTTCAAATTCTGACTGGTTTTCCAACCATTCGTTTAAATGAATGTTTGACAATGAAACTGAGTAGATGTGTGACAATATGCTGAAGTGTTTCAGAGACAGAAATTTTAGCATTTCGTAGCTTTGTTACAGAAGACTTAGAAATTCTTGGATTTTACTCCTAACTAACTGGAAGCAGGTGCAAAGTTCTATAAAACTTAATTTTGTTATTGCAAACAACTCTGTCCAAAAGTATGAGGGTTTATCTATTTCCCTTTCTAATATAAGAGGGTAAGCTTTGTGATTATCTATATAAATGTTCAATTAGCCTTAATGATATTTTATGGTAATTAGGTTCATAGGCTGAAAATTATTATTGTTAGTGATACTCATGGGGAAAAATAAAGGGAAAATCAATTCTAACTTTGTATGCAGAGTGAAGGACTCTGAACTAGCTTGTACTACAGAGGAAAGATATTTCAGAGTTATAATACATTATTCTATGAAAATAGAGTAATCATCTTAATGTTCAGAAGCAGTCAAACAAGCAAATTGAGTATTACAATTTATTAGGTAAGGAATGGAGAACTAATCAGAAAACAATGCTGTGCCACCGTAGAATACACAATGTTCCTGGAACAGGAATATTGGGTTTATTTTTGTTCCCCTTATAAAAAAAAAGACACCACACAAAACAAAACAAAACAACATGGAAAAGGTACAGAGAAAGGTAATACGATGACCAAAAGTAGAAGAGCTTACATAACTAGTGATTAAAATAATCCCATTTTTGTCATCCTAGGAAAAACTTACATAATTTTAAGACAATAAAGATTTTTCAAACCTCAAACTCCAACAAAGTTGAAACAGGTTTGTTGGGATTTTTTGGTTTGGGTTGGGTTTTTGTTTCTTTCTTTCTTTCTTTTTTTTGGGTTTTTGGGCCTTTTTTTTGTAGTGTCTCAATGCAAAAAACAGGAGGCAGCAGAAGAAATTGTCAGATGTCAATCTGAAAAACACTCTTCCACATAAAACACAGTTAAATTATGGACCTCACTTCAATAAGATATTGTGCATGAAAAATGGTATATAACTTCAAGAGCAATTATAAAAATTCATGGAAGAAGAGCTACCAAGAGTTAATAAACACAGTTCAGACACTGTTACCACTTTCTAAGACAGACTACTCAGCAGAATCCAGAAAACTGCAACACAAAAATGTTGCAGAACACTTACCTTGTTCTGCTATTCTTGTAAAATGTTATTGTAAGTAATTCTTGGTGATAGAATTAGTCTGATCAGCATATGTGAGGATGTTATGTTATTGCAGGATGAAGAGGATAAGGAGGAAATAGTTTTACAAATATTATGTAATAATTGTATGTAATGCTATTTCTTTCACTTAAAATGATTATATAATAATTATAACAATACTGTTGATGATGACACTAAACTGGCAGGTGCTGCTGATTTTCTCAGGGAATAAGAGGTTCTGCAGAGTGGTCTGGCATATTGGAGCATTGGGCAACTATCAATGACATGAAATGACAACGACCATATGCTGGATTCTATGCCTGGATAAACACCAGGCACAAATATAAAATGGGAGAGGAGTGGCTGCAGAACAGATATACAGAAATTGATCTGGGGATGCTGGTTGGCAGCAGGCCCAAAATGAGCCAGCAGTGTGCCCTGGCAGCCAAGGGCGCAAATCCCATCCTGGGGTGTATCAAACACAGCTGGGCAAAAGAGTTGATTACCCCACCGTATTCAGCATTGGTGTGGTCCTGGAGTACTGTGTGGGCCCCACAATTTAAGAAGGATATGAAGGTCCATGCATCCAGAAGAAGCAACAGAGCTGGTGAAAGGGCTGGTAGGAATGTCCTGTGAGGAGCAGCTGAGGATTTCAGGCTTGCCTACTTTAGAGTAAAGGAAGCTGAGGGGTGACGTCATTGCTCTCTACAGCTTTGTGAGGAGGGGAAGTGGAGTGGGAGGTGCTGAGCTCTTCTACCTGGGATCCACTGGCAGGATGCATGGAAATTGTTCAAAGCACATCAGGGGATGTGTAGACCCGAATTTCGGAAGCATTTCTTTACTGAGAACACGGTCACACACTGAAACAAGTTTCCTAGAGAGGTGGTCAATGACCCAAGCCAGTCAAGTGTTTAGGAGGAATCTGGACAACGCACTTAACATTCTCTAACTTTTGGTCAGCCTGAAGTGGTCAGGCTGTTGGTCTAGATGATCACTGTATGTTCCTGCCAACTGGAACTATTGTGCTCTATTCTATTCTATTCTACTCTATTTTATTCTATTCACCTTTGATCATACAGCTGCAAAAGCTGTATGTATTTAAACCATGCATTCTCCTACGTACACCTTCATAAAATTATTATCAGTTAACAAAAGTATATTCATCTTCTTAAATGGCATATAGGAATTTATTCATTTTAGGTGCTTTCAAAGTCTTGTCTTTCTCAGATTAATGTGCATAGCTTTAGAGACTTGTATTGAAAGTCTGGGGACTTATTTATTGATTTATAGAAAAAAATGAAGTAACTTGCAAAAATTGTCCTCATATAGGAAGGAATATATAGTGCACAATTACAGCTCTTTAAAAGACTGTTTTTCCTCATCTCAGAGTTTTTGTTCTTTATAGCTCCTAAAAAGTGTCAATATATTAATGCCAGTAGATGTTGTCCTTACCTTTTTTTACATATTCACATCTGTTAAATTTTGTCTAATTTTGACTTAAGAACACAGAAGTCAAGTAACAGCAACTGTACCTCAGGTCAAATCAAGTTAAAAGTCTATGTTTCTAAAGGAGTGAAAAAAGAAGAGCCAGCCATGAGTAAGACAGGCAGATGATGATGTGTCCAGACAGGTGCATCATGGAGATGTGTGTTTGGCGTTGGACATGAGGGAGAAGGAGCAGGAAATGTGACTGATTCCCAGCCAAAGCATTCACAAGCAGTAGCCAGACATTACAAGGAAACTCATGTGCCCACCTTCTGCCTTCTGCTACTGATTAATGTTACTAATGCCTCAGAGATAGGTAGCTGCAGAGATAAAAGCCCAGTCCCAAAACAAGTCTATGCAATTTAAATCCACAAGACAAACCTGAAGCTGACCTTGCCTACTCCATGTGCGAGTTTATCCCTTTAGCCATGAGACTCACTGTGTGCTTCAGTCAACATTTGCTTTCAGAGCTGACTCACTCCATGAGACAGATGGACTGAGGGTAAAACTGACTCAAAATTTTAGCCTCCAGGTGTATTGTTTCAGGCCATTGAAAGACTTTTTAATCACTCTAAAGCTGTAAAGCCAAAAACAGAGCGTGATATTTCTAGGATGAAAACAGAGAAAAATATCAGATTAGACACTATGATTAAAAATTAGAAAAGAAACTGGAAATACCAATAATCTGAAGTCGTTTTTTATGGTACCTGCAGCAGTCTGTCTATGACTGATGCCATTTAACTGAGGAGGATTCTCTAAAAAGAAACGTTGGTTTTGCCTCTGATGTTTTAAAGACTCTCATGTCTGTAACCTAATTGACATGCAATAGCATGTGTTTTCAAGTGGTTGCTTAAACGTTTCAGGAATGTTACATGGAGTAGGCAAATTGTCTCATTTTTCACTGATTTCCTCAAAAGTTTAATTATTTTGTGCTATAGAGAAAATACGTGGAGAACAGAAAGTGCAAATATTACAGGACACAATCTAATGCAATTTTTAACAGTGGTAGTAAATGTGCTTGCAAACCACCTGGTAGTGTAAAACTTACAGTGAATTGATTATCATAAATACCTGTGATGCTATTACAATAAACCCTGTTTTCAGTGTCTTGTAGCCTTTCCATGATAAATCAGCTCGGGTGCATGAATTAAGCAACACCAGAGGAATTTCTGTCAGAACTAGTGATAGAACTCATGAACTTACTGCTCTGTACTGACGCTGTTAAGCTATACAATTAAATTTTGTTCTATGCTATCTCTTTAGGCACTGAGCACTTTTCAAGTGAAATTTGAAAATAATTCTATTTAATAATTTTACCTCAAATTTACTCTTTTTCATTCTAAAAGTATGTCACTTTTGTAACCAGAAAAGTGATTGTTAGCCAAGCTATCTCGAGTCCTGATAGCAACAAAGCTGTCCTGATCCAAGGAAGTCTGTGTCTATGAGGTCCTGAGGTATATATGTTTTTTTCAATTCTTCAGCTGGCCAGATAAAGGACACTTTAATATGCTTGCATGTGTCACAGCTACCTCCCGTGAAAGAAGATTAGTGAGAACAGTCAGGTAAGGTTCATTAGGGAACAGTTTATTTAATAGAGAAAAAATATTAGAATAACTTGTAAATCAGGCACAATGAAATGTCCTTCATCAAAACCACGGTGTGTCTTGTCTCCACTTGGCAAACTGTCTTCCCTTCCAAAATAGCTAACTCGTTATTCCTGTGTCATCCCTCAACCAGGCTCAGGCAATGTCTGGGAGAATATTTCTTTCACAAGCCAAACCTGCATCAAGAGCTCATGGAGGGTTGTGCTTGAGGCAGTGCTTGAACCCACTGGCATTGTTTATTTGAACAGACTTATCATACAAGTCCTGGATGGCCAGATAGACCATCACCAGTTCCTCTGGTGGTATTCTCCTGGCCCTAGTTAAACTTGGCTTTTGGGTATCCAGATCCACTTCAGCACAGGCAGGAGAAAGCAAGACACTCAGGACCAGGGGTACAGAGCAGATCAGATTTTCAAACAGAGCAGTGATCAGATTTTCAAACAGAGGAGATGGGTGAACACACTTGAAAATGATACAGTAGAGTTTGGGCAGTGTTGGTTAAAAAGGAACTGCTCTGAGACATGTGGCAAATCTGGTAAATCGTTCTTCAGTGGAAAAGTGTTTAGAAGGGGAATTTCTGACCAGCTTTATCTTTGAACCAAATCTCAGAGCCCTTCTCTCTTCTGCTTTTCTGCATCTCTGCAGCAGCAAAGAAAAAAGAGCTGTCAGTGCCCTGCTGAACAGACTGTCGTCTCGTTCCACTACCTAGTCCATACTACCTTTCTTAATGACAATAAAGAAAGGAGAAAGCCACATTTGGTCCATGACCTGTGAAGAACCTTGGACATGCAGCAGCCCCTCCTGCACCAGAAGGAGTTTAGGGCAGCACAAAAGCTTTCAAATTATCTTCTGAGTTGGGAACTGAGTCCTTCTGCCGATGGTGTAAGCTGTTCCTCACAAAACTCAAGAAGGACCAAAGATACTGATGTTCTGTCCTCAAGTACTGTTGAACATTTTTGAAAAATATGTTTCAAAAAGTTCCAAGTAGTAAATGCTACTCATTATTTCATCATTATTATTAAACATTAATATGCATTTTTACTCCTACTGATCTTATGTGAGCTTTGCTTAAATAGGTCAAGGCTGCTCTACATAGGACATGATAAAAAAAATGTGTGTGTGTTTCTTACTCCTACAGTATAAATCTACAAATTACCTGCTATTTTCTTTTGGAGAAGGTATTTTCTGTCTGCTTTCTTGCTTGTTTGCTTGTTATATATATATGTATGTGCTGTGTTCTCATTATAAATATGAGAAGAGTGGTTATATATGGATATATGATGATATACGTATATGTCTTCACTATTTTCATTTTTCTCTTTACCTGCGACAGAATGGTATGAGAATTTAGACAAAAAACTCCTTCTCCCTTATCTTTCTTGTCAATTAGTGGGTCTGGCTGGTTCTTTTATTTAGCACACCAAATATTTTGGGATAGTCTTTCTTTCATTTGAACAGTGTTTGTGCTATGGTTAGTTTCTGCTTGCAGCAATGTATGTCTGCCACTGTGCTGTATGTGGTTTTGTGTTTATATATCAACAGTTTTTGTTGCAAGATAATTCCCTGTATTTCTTGAAATATGTAATACTTTCTCTATCTTGGCATAAATGTTGTTACTTGGAATTCCATATTCTCTGAGAGAAATTTTTTTGGTATCTTGAAGGTTAAATCCAGAAATAATTGTAATTCAATGAAAAATATTAATTAAGTAATAGGAACTGATTTTTCAGCTGATTTTTGAGCTTATAAAGACCTGTGCAACACTAGTCTTCTCTATTTCCAATTAATATGTGATCACAATAATTTGTTGAACATATCAGCTGCAGTGGAAATTTTTTTTATTAACGAATACATGGATTAAAGCTGATGTTCTGATGTGTAAACAAGTACTATTTTACAAGAAATTTTGAATTAAGAAAGACAGTTTCTTTAGACCTGAAAAATACAAACTGAAATCCATGGAAACATCTGGATATGCATACATGCCTTTCGGGATCAACAGATTTCACCTGTTGGAAGCATTTACAGCAAATATTTAAGACAGTGCCCTAAAATGGTATAAAAATTGCATTAATGTTTGAAGAAACGTAACCTTAACCCCTTATTTCTACATGCAAACCAAGAAATATACTACAAAGTAAGACAAAGTGACACAGTCAGTAATAGGTTACTTTTAAGGCACAAGTTTTCTGAAAATATTCATAACAGAATATTGATTTTCTCAAATTTAGGCCACTAATTTTCCTCTGTGAGTTTAGTACAATTACCTTTATGTCCTTGGTTAGTTATATATTCTATTACCACCCACAAAGGCTGGATAAATTTCATAATTACACACCTGGGACTCCTTATCTCAACTGAGACAAGCACTCTGGCCGACAGCAAGCACCACCCAGCTGATTATCTGATCTCAGCTAATGGCCCATTAGCACCACCAGTCTGACGAATAGCCTGAACCCCGGATCATCGGAGGACCCCGGATCATCGGAGGACCCTGGGGATCATCTCATCCAAGCTCATTACCGAAGCAACCAATAGAACATCGGGAAGATCCTCTTCCATTGTGAAAGTCCCCGCCCCTGGGGGAGGTGCCAGCCAAGAAATACAGCATAAAACAAGGGTTTGGGATGGAAGAAAGCACCCTTGACTCGATGGGACTCTACTCTCGACTGGACTCTCGACTTGACGGGACTCTCGACTTGACTGGACTCCACTCCTTGGAATTGGACTCAGCTTCTCCACTCCATTACCAGGACTGGGCTACCAGGCCTTTCTGCAGGACCAGTGCCTAACTGGACTACACAGCTACCACCCTGGTCGACAGGGTGTCAGGTTGTACCGTGACTCTGTTGGTTTGTTTAAGCCCGTGTTTCTGTATTACTGCATTTATTTTAACCTTTTTTATTAAAATTGTAATTTTGACCTAAAATCTCTCGAGGAATTTGGTGTGGGGTTAATTTCCCCTGTTGGTTTACAGCCAAACCAGCACACTTTATTTCTGTTTTGGGAATGTAAGAATTTTGTTGCAAATTACCTGTATCTATGCATTGGCTCATGTACAGCACATGATTAAGTAGAGAAAAGTGAATAACTGCTACTAATATGCAAAGCCATAACATAATGTAAATAACAATTACGATTTTATTTTTAAATCACGAAGGAAAGCTACCGCTTAACAAAATTGCAACAGCCTGTCATAAGTTAGCTTATGTAATAAACCAGAAATTTAAGTAATAAAACAAAATTTAAAAGTTTCCGTACTTCTAGAGGCAATCAGCTGCAAAAGTTCATATAATAAAATAATTTTAAGATCAAAAAATAACATAAAAAACCAAAATAAAACATTAAATGAAATACTGAACTATTCTCAGATTAAAACATTGAGGATGTAACAGAAAAAAAATATACATTCAAAATCAAGCATATTTCCAACATAAGCATTTCAACAAAAGTGAAAACTTTATTTTGGAAAATCCTAGTAAGACAAAGCATTCCTGACATCAATATTCTGGTCTGGGAAAAGAAAAAGGCCTAACTCTTGAAGATAGCTGAATATCTTCTATCAAAGAAAGGAGATATCCACTTGCGAAAAATCCCTCCCTGCACAGAGCTCTGGAACACACTCTAACTTTCTCCTTCCATTAGTTCAAAACAAAACTGCCAGATCCTGCTAAGGCACATCAAGAGTGCACTAGGGAGATTCCTCTTTCTCCTAGTGGAACTATTTTTCTTCATCTGTGCCATTTTAGGATTGCTGAATTCTTGCAGTAAATAGTATGACTACTGGGACCTTACAAAATTCCTAGAAATTCAGACCATGCAGCTACAGATTTATGCTTTAAAATTTGTTTTCCTTCCCTTATTTCTTTAACTACTGTATGTTACTGAACTAGAATACATACAGCAAGTTGGTTTGGGAAAAAAACCCAAATTAACTAAACTTTTAATGCCTGTCTTTTTGTGTGTGGTTTTTCTGTTTAAAGTAATGATAATAACAAGAACAATCTTTTGGAATTAAAACGTTTCGGTTGTACTATATTTATCCAAATCTAAGTGCTAATTTTTATTTTCCTCTCCCTTTGCATCAAATAGAGATTTTACAGGAAAATGAATTACTATTAAAAAAAAGATGCCTGTGCAACAGAGGAAGAACAGTATTTCATATTGCATTGTATCTTGTATTTTACTTTATGTTATTCACATTATTATTTCATTGCTTAAAATAATATTTCTGCTAGATATCAAAACACGGAGATTATATAACCTGCATACAATGAGATATGAAAGCACATTAAATAAAATAATTTAGTAATATAAGTATATTCTTTAGAATTACTTTGGCACAACGTGGTAGATTAAATTATTCTGACTACAATACAAACTAGAGTGAAAGTAAAGAGCAGAGATGAATAATAGTCTTCCATATCATTTTATGAGCTTTCTGGGAAAGAATGAAAGTAATTTGGCAAGCAAAATTGCTTTGGCAATACACAGGAAAATGAGGAGCAAATAAGACTTTATGTTCTGCTTTACAAACAGCGACTAACAAGTAGATGAATATTAAGTGATTTTCTTATAACTATTAAAATTATTGCATGATTTTTTTGCTAACTCAGATGAAGGGAATTACCCACAATGGAAGGTACCTAGCTTTAAACATTAGCACAAAGCCTCACCAAGCGCAAAACAAAATGACTGCAGACTGAAATTACCAAGTCAGAGTCACAACGCCAAGATTCAGAGTTAGACACAGGGCACTCCAGCTGTAAGCAAGAATAGGTAGCACACATTTTGCAGATCAAGTAAGTAGGTCAGGGAAGGGACAGTATAGTTTCTAAGTTGTAGAATTAAAAAATGAAAACACAGAGCACAAATTAGGGAAATGGTGATGAACAAAAGAAATATTCATGTCAAGAAATACAGGTAAGATCTTATCTCCTTTGGATCACTTCACTGAGCAGAAACTCACTGGTCACAGTCTTGATTTCTGTCTGTCTAATTGGCTGGTCAGAATTCTCACATGCAAGCAATAGCAAGATGGGCTGAAAGGTCTAATGGTGATCTGACCTTGGAAGCAACTTCACAAGCAAGGAGCATGAGAGGACCATTACTGAATGACCATAAAGCGTACATTTTGGTATCTTTCGGCATGCTTCACTAGTTGGGTTCCCGGGAACAGTAAAACTGTTCCAGAGCCCTCAATAACTGCTGCATGTTTATCAAGGGCTGTGAATCTGATCAAGGCTATATATGCATTCACAGCCTAAAAGCACACACTGCTTCCAAGAGACCCAAAGTGCTTACCATCTCTGTCACATCCTAAAATTGTGTCATGGTTTAGGACTAGTTCTCCTGAATTTGGTGCTGCCACTGAGAATCTCCCAACCATGTTTCATTTGCTTGCTGCCCCCCTCCTCTCTTCCCCCTTCCCTGCAGCAGGCTGGAGAGGAGTATAGGAGGCACAAAATGTAAAAATCATGGGTTGAGATAAGAACAATTTACTGGAAACAACGAGATATGAAAACAAACAGTGACATCAATGACACTAATGACAGAGGGTACAAAAACCAAACAATCCAGATGGAACCCCCCTGAAAATAGACAATACCCAACTGCTCTCTCCACCACACTATGCCAACCCAGAAGCGAGCCCTTCCCTCACCCCTGGAAAATGACATGACATCGTATTGAATAACCTCCAGGTCCTGGCCATGCCCGCTCCTGGTTACTGCAAAAATTAACTGTCCTGGCCAGAACCAGGACAAATTGTTGCTTCTTTCAACAGAAAGGAATCTCACTGGGAACCACCCCATCCCAGTGAAAGTAGGTTTACAGGAGGCAAGCAGGGCTTTCTTCAACAGGCTCGTGAGGTCTAAAAGCAACACAACTAAATAGAACGATTAATCCTTCCTCTCTTCCCATCTTCCCCATGCCAATAAGGCATTACACACATATAAGAAGTGCTTTTAATTTTCAAGTTGCTGGTTCGTATCAGGTGTTCTGCTATTAATGACTGTAAGTTGAATAATTTAATTTGCTGTAAAAAATGTGATAAGATAAACAGTTTTAAATAGAAGGACAAATTCTGTATATCATGACTTTTTTAAAAAAAGGACTCTTAGTTTACTCTTTACAGTTCTAATACAGCATAACTTCATTTCCTGGGTCTTTTCCTTCTGCATTTCTTCCTCACTGGTTTCAAGCTGTTCCTTTACTAATTGTACAACTTCACAGCTGTTTTCAAATCTATGCCTCTAGTTTTCATCAGCTCATGGTCTGGTTCTTAAATTTGCTCTTTCCTTGTCATTTTATTTCTCAACCTGTAACAAATGATGAAATTATGAATGCATATATGGCACACCTTTTTCTATTGTTATGTTCTCTCATAAGCAAAGTGTCAACATCAAGTTCATTTCATAAAAAAATGTATTTGTTTTAATTAATATCAGGAGCACAAAATATACCCTTCAAATATCTTCATATCTGATAACAGACAGACACGTTCATTTTCTTTTTAAAATTACATCAACATTAAGCTGCGAGTAGTAGCACATTGTTTCCTAAGCACTAATCAGGATTACTTTGCAGTATATGAAGCAAATAATGGCTGCTGAGCTCTTGTTAATGCCAAGGACTGCTCTCAGAAACTTTGATTTTATTCAGTAGTGAGTGACTTGACATTAATTGGCACTGCGGAAATCAGAAGTAATAATTAATACCTTGGATTTGTATTTTAATTTGTAATTTGCTGTGAAATCTTGAAAAGAAAAAAAGAACCTAGCATAAAATAATCCAACTATATATAGAAACTTACATTTATCTGTGATTAAACTGTGTAGCGTGTGAGCTATATAATTTAATCTGAAAAAAGAGTTTGCTACATCTGAGGAGAAAGTGTTCTGGTTCATTCCAAAGCTGCATATTTTGCTTTCAAAAATATTTCCTATGGGGCCCAAAGCTGCAGAGTTGTGTACTTACAGAAGTATTTTATTATTTATCTGTACTCTAAAGATATACTGGCAATTTATGTATCTTTATCAAATGAGTCTAGGAGCTTTGGCCACAAAATATGGCCATCTGAACTGAGGAATCCATCAAAATGGTACTAGAACTCCAAAGTAAATGGAGCTGATGTTGTGATGACTGCACCTCAGGTCAGTCAGTTGAAATTAATGCATGTGATTAGATTTTAAATGCTACTCTTTTGAGTCTATATATTTTCTAAGCAACGATGTAAAGAAATGTCCTAAAACAAACGGCCAAGTATCTATACAAATACTTTCTCTTATGTATGACACTACAGGGACAACAACTATATTAGAGGCTACATGAGGACATTTTATGAGAAATGGCATCTGGGATGGATATTCCTCCCAGCCACCTGCATGCAGCCGTTCTGGAAAATACCAGTATGTCAGAAATCATGTAACCAGTAGAGGACATGGGGGAAGCCAGGAAATAAGATCTTACAGTCTTCATCAAACACAACTAAGCTAAAGTTTGGTAAAACTCTCAAGTAAATCACTGCTGCCTGAAATAGTCTCATTATTCTGTAACGTCTATTAAAGAGCACCCACAATGTCTTCTCCAGTTAACAGCCAGAATCAGTCAACCAGGAGCTAATGATGTTGTTTTTCCTAAAATGAGGGGCCTGGAAGGGTGTCACTATGCATGTACACTCAAAGGCTCACAATGCTTCTTGCATGAATTTATGCAAGCCACTACCCTCTGAAGACCTTGTCTTTCTTTTCCCTGAGACCAATCTACATCTTCTCCTCAGCAAGAGATTGAATGCAGCCTGATAGATGCATTTCAAAATCTTTGTACGTACCAAGGAGAATTTAATTTTAATTTTCTATCTTATAAACTATAAGAGACAAGAAATAGAAATAGAAATAGATAGATTTTTCTGTAAAAGGACTAAGTCATATCATGTTCTTACATTTATTGAAGGTAATCATTCTCCAACAGCTTGAATATAAACTGCATGACTAGAATTTCATGATCTAATAGCACTGAAATGGGCACAGTGCCTTTTCCGTATGCAAATACGTATAAACCATTACCATTCACTTCTACAGAATGTAATAAGGGAAATAGCTAGTAACAGAGAGCTTCCATAACCAGAAACAGTTATATCAACTTATTCCTGGAAGTTCCCCCTTCAGGAGAGGACAGAGGAAAATAATTTGAGGAATAAGCTGAGTTTATACTTTCTAGTCATTAGGGCACTAGCTGGGAGAAGCCTGGCTTCCAAGAATTGCTCTGAAAAGTACTTGTAAATTAAGTTTCAGTGGGCAAATACAGAAGCAGTCCCAGGACCAGTGTGGAAGCATAGCATAGTTATATGACAAGAAACAGAGATACACAGGGTATCTAACAGCAAGATTGTGCTATTAAAAGAATAAATAAAAGTCACAGAATATGCTGAGTTGGAACAGACCCTCAAAGATCACTGAGTCCAACTCCTGGCTCTGCACAGGATACCCCAAGAATTACATTATGTGTCAGAGAGTATTGTCTCAATGCTTATTGAACTCTGTCAGGCTGGTGCTGTGACCACTTCCCTGGGGAGCCTGTTCCAGTGCCCAAACACCCTCTGGGTGAAGAACCTTTTCCTAATATCCAACCTAAACCTCCCCTGACACAACTTCAGGCTGTTCCCTTGGGTCCTGTCAGTGGTCACCACAGAGAAGAGATCAGTGCCTGCCCCTCCTCTTCCCCTCACAAGGAAGCTGTAGACTGCAATGAGGTCTCCCCTCAGTCTCCTCCAGGCTGAACAGAACAAGTGTCCTCAGCTGCTCCTCATACAGCTTCCNCAACCAGGGCCCCCAGGCCCCTTTCTGCGGCACTGCTCTCCACAGCCTCTCATTCCTCAGTCTGTTGTATGTGGTGGTCATGTGTGGGCACTCCAACAGTCATGAACACCTTCACGGAACATTTAATCTAGCTTGTCTCAGACCAGCACTTGCACTACATACCTAATGCTACCCGTTCCCTTAGGTTCCATCTTCCAGTAAGGTATGGGGACTTACACAGAAGAGCTCCCAGTTCCTCAGTGCAGATCAGGCGCAGTGGGAAGAGAGATTGAGAGATATTTGACTGGAGTACTGTCCTGTGCTTGCTAAGAACACAGTGATCCTAGAGATTGTTAATAGCAAACAATTTTATTAGTATTTATTTATTTATTTTAGCTCACAAGCTTTGTTATCTTAGTTTTGTCTGAATTTGGATGCCTGATTTTTATTGACTCTAGCCTTAGGTGCTTTACTGGATCGTGGGATAGCTTTCACACAAATTAAATGGATTTATATTGTTTGAATTAATGATAAATTGCAGGATTTAAAGCTTCAGAAGCCAATTTTCATTCACTATAAGAGACTAGTGACATTTGATTTCTGTAAGCATTTTAGACAATTTTCTGAAATTGGACTAGTGATGGGAAAAAAAGATGAAGAAGAGTTCCAGTTCAGTTTGGATAATAATAAAAAAACTTGGGTCCTCTTTGAGAGACTTAAAATAGATTATTAAAATAAATGTGGCAATGTGGTAAGCTCCATCTCTGAGTATCTTACAGAAATACATATTTCCTATGGAGATGGAATCTTTTAATTGTTGAATGTACTTCACCACACAAGAAGTTCCTGGCAATGCAAATTCTAGCTAGTGAGAGATAGTCAAGGAAGTAAAAAAAAAAATTCTCCAACATATTTTGAGCCAAAATTTGTGCAGGTTTGAGTTTGAAGAAACGGCTGTATATGGAGAAAGGGCTTCTTTGTCAGCTGTGGGCTGTGTTCTTTATGAAGACTCTCCCACTCATTTGAATATATCTTATAACACAGAAATGTACTGTATTGCTGCATTTCTCTTGCTTAAACTTCACTAAAACACAGTGCAGAATCATAGAAATATCTGAGTAGGAAATGACATCTGGAGAGTATTTTGTCCTACCCTCTACTGAAAGCAGACTCAGCTCATGATGTTCAGGGCCCTGTGATTATGAACTACTGCTCTCTAAATGGGTGCAATTACTAAGTGAGGTGAGAGTTATATTAAAGAGCAAGGAAAGCATTGCATTGCAGAGGTACCATTGCTAACATCTGTAGCCTACTGAGTTATTAAAGACCATCTGCTATTAAAAACACCAAAAGCTTCTACGCAGTTTGTCCTCTGCAATTGTTTTCAGTCATAGTTGGGTATAACTTGAATTTAAAGCTTTGATTTTCTGAAAAAAATTATCCTAATGAGATAAATTTGAGCATATATGTAGGTATGTAGCAAATTGCATGTATTGTCCGTGAGAGAAAATCCTTGCATTTTTTCATGGGCATACAAAGTGGAATTAGTTTTTGGCATACTTTTTCTAAGCATATTTATAAGAATTTTTTTTCTTTCACTTTAAAGTAATATAGGAAAATAAAATAATCTGAAAAAAACATGGGAAGAATATGAAGAATAGTAATATTGTTTTATAGGTTAGAGTTTATAATGAGTATTTTACGGCAAAGCTATAGGAAAAGTATGAAAATATAGCTACACTTGCAAAATACAAATGTTCTCTATTTGGTTATTGAGTAGAAAGTTAATGTATATTGTATTACAGTAAAATTCAAACTGCTTGTTACTGGAGGGCAGAAGAACAATGGAATAATTTTATTTTAATGCAACTGCTATTCTTTAACGTCAGAAAACTTACAGAATAATAAACATAATAAGTTTTAAAGCTTCAGAACTAACAAGTCTTGTTTTCATTTCAGTAGGCTAACNCCCTGGATTTCCTCACACGGGGCACCACCTGCGGCGCTGCGATTAGCTGTGTGAGTTCTTAAGGATTGCCTTCGTTAGCAAGCGCTCAGCGCCGCCTTCCACCCGCCCCTCCCCGGAGAGCAGCGGCTCTGCTCTTCGCTAGGAACGAGCAAGGCTCTTTCTTGCTGGCCTTGCTAAGTCCGCACCGATCCGCTCACGATGTACAGCTAACGTAGGAACCACGCCGGAGGCAAAGAAACAGGAGAGACTCTTCCCGTGCGTTCCAGAGGGTTTATTGCTCTGAAGGGAGCAGAGGGAAAGAGCCCTGCATAAGGCTGTGCAAGAGGTTTTGTACTAGGAGGAAAAGGGGCGGGGAAAGGGATAACAACCAATGGGAACAGGATAAAGGGGTGGTAACATAGAAACAAGAACCAATGGGGTTTACATGTGGGTGGAGACATGAACTGGGAGCCAACCCGGGGCCAGAGAACTGAGAACTTTCTGGATGGAGAGGATGTGGTCTAGATGTCGGTGCCGCCCTCTGAACCGCCCTCCTCCGTCCATTGGAGGGCGAGCACCTGATGGGCGTTAGGTTGCCACAGCCCACGAAGGGGCTGGGCCACCGCCACATCTCCCCCATTTTTACTTATTAACTTTAACATATGTGATTTAAAACAACAGAGTAACATAAACATTAACACGACAACTAAAACTAAACCAAAGACAGTTTTTAGGATTGATCCTACCCATCCGGATACTCCCCAGCCGGCGAAGATTCCCCCCAACCAGTCTTCTCCTTCTTGCCTTAGTTGGTGAACTTGATCTCTGATCTTCTGTATCGTGGCGTGGATGCTTTCGGAATGGGATGATAAGTTGAAGCAACAGAGTCCATCAAACTCCTCGCATCCACGCCCGTTGGCAAGAAGGAGGAAGTCTATAGCCGCCCTGTTCTGCAGTGTCGCGTGTCTGGTGGTGTCTTCGTCTGCCAGCAGCTCGCTCAGAGCCTTAGATGTTAGATTAGCATGTTTCCCTAGCCAGCATTCTATATGTTTTATCTGGCCTAGGGCTCTAGCCGCTGCAGCCCACGGGAGTAGCACTGACATTACAGTAATTTTAGTTCTCGGCCAAGATGTTATCTCCAAATTACAATTTTCTTCAACTTCTCCAATCGATCTTTTGGTTTTACTTTCTTTTGAGGCCGAATTAGGTTTTTGCCAGTCCAGCAAATGCTTTTTATCTGGCGTTAACAGTGCCAACTGCCCAAGGGTGCAGGGCCCTCCCCGCAGACGAGACGGGATCCCTGCCCATGCCCGGTTGCCACAAATAAAAAGCACTCCTTTTGGTAAAACTTTGGGATGTTTAGTGGACTTAGCTGGTGTAGGTGCGGTAATGTTGCACCAAAAGGCTGATTGGTATTTTTTATCATATGGGGTCATATCTATTATGTACAGCTTTCTCATCCCCTCTTGGGACATCCATTCCCTAGTGCTTAGTTTATAATCGAATTTGACACAGAATTGAGCTTGAGAGGACCCCAACAGATCGAATTCTTGGGGTTCCTCTTGCAGGGATGGATAAAGCTTCGTCCACTCATCCCAGGAGCGAACCGGGTCGGGCTTTTTTCCTGCAAAAGGATATTCGTTGGCTTTGAGTGGGATCCCCACCAGACACGTGGACATTGGGTTCTCGGCGTCATGCATAGATAAACACAGACTGTCCTGATTGAGGGATTTAGCCAGGGTGGTCCAAACATTTGCCTTCGGCTGGGGCACAATCCATCCTGCTACTGATGTGACGATGAGTAAGAAGCGCAGGTATGTAAGGATTGTCATTGGTGGGTGGGTCAGATCTAAAAAGGAAACATGTAAGTGTAAACTATATGCTTAACAGAATCTTATTACGTCTCACCAGTTGGTCCCCAATACCCGCTCACCCTTTTTTCTTTATTCAGAAAATAAAATGCTTAAATTAGGATAATTTGAAATTGAGGGTAAACTTAAAGTCTTCCTTCTCCTTCTCCACGCCGCAGCTGTGACATTCTTAGGTTGGTCATCTTGTTGTTTTGGTGGCTTGGATTGTATATATGGTTTGACCCATTTTCCCGGAATCCATTTCAGTCCCTGAGGGGTGCTAACACAGGCATAGCCTCTCCCCCAAGTAATTAACTGAAACGGACCCTGGGTAGTTAGTGTTTCCGGGTCTTTAACCAGTACAGGTGGATGCTCCTTCAATTTGGCTGTCTTGGTGTTGGAGAAATGTCTCATTACTGGGGGATTCTGTTCCTCGAAGGAATTGTTGAGGAAGTTTATAGTGAACAGTACTTTAGATAGCCTCACCACCGGAATGTTGATTGTCTCCTCTCCTCTTTGGAGGTCTAGTAACCTCTTTATTGTCCGATGTGTCCTTTCCACCACTGATTGCCCAGTTGGAGAGTGTGGGATGCCGGTGAGATGACTAATTCCCCATTGCTGAAAAAAGGTTCGAAGTTGTTTCGAGATGTACGCTGGTCCGTTGTCTGTCTTTATTTGCTGCGGTACCCCCAGAGTGGCAAAGGCCTGGGTCAGGTGATTCATAACATCCTTGGCCTTCTCTCCTGCGTGAGCTGAAGCAAACACTGTGCCGGAAAAGGTGTCAACAGAAACATGCACGTACCTAAGTCTGCCAAATTCCGGGACATGTGTAACATCCATCTGCCATATTTCACAACTGCCTAGGCCTTGGGGATTAACCCCCGAGCCAAAAGATGGTAATTGGTGTTTTTGGCAGTTGGGACATGTAGCCACGATTGCCTTCGCCTGGTCCCTCGTTAGGTGGAACTGGCGGACCAAGGCTGGAGCATTCTGGTGAAACATGGCATGACTCATTTTTGCCTGATGGAATAGATCTGGTATGGTGGATAACTGCGCAGGCATCGCCAAGGCGTCTGCCCTCCGATTACCCTCGGCAATAAAGCCAGGCAGGTTAGAATGCGACCTAATATGCATTACATAAAACGGTTGCTCTCTGTGGGAGATCAGGTAAATTAACTTAGAGAGCAAGGTATATATTTTTGGGTTCGATACCTCCTTCAGCATAGCATGTTCTGCTCGAGCTGTTACCCCGGCGACATACGCCGAATCTGTAACCAGATTGAATGGTTCCTGAAACCTCTCGAACGCCCTGACGACGGCTGCTAACTCCGCAACTTGGGGTGATCCTTGGACCACCTCGACATCAGACTCCCACTTCTGAGTCTGAGGATCCTGAAGCCAGGTAATAACTGACTTACAGGATGCTCCTGAGCCGTCCTTAAAAAGTGTCAAAGCATTCAAGGGCTTCTTGCTTTGAATCGATTTTGGGATAATTTTTAGTGCCAATCTCAGTAAGCTGTGTTTTGGGTAGTGTATTGAGATTTGGCCTGGGTAACTATCAAGAGCATATTGGAGGTTGTCGTTTGTTTGTAATAGTGTCTCCAATTGTTCCAAATTATAAGGCATGTAAATGCACATAAAGTCACATCCTGCGAGGGATCGGAGTCGCGCTCTCGCTTTGGATATGAGTCTAGCCATGAGCTCTTGTGGCTGTGTTATACTCTTGGATGGTTGGTGTGGGAGGAAGACCCACTCGATGAGTAACAAGGGGTCCCTCTGCACCTCATCCCATTGGAAGATCAGTCCATAGAGATATGGCATTTTCCCGACAATGGCAAACGTAAAGGCTAACTTTGGGTCGTACCTGTGTATCTGTCTCGTTGACAAAGCCTTCTCTACCTTTTTGATGGATTGTATGGCGTCCTCCGTTAAGGTCCTTGGTGCCGTCAGCTCACAGTCGCCTCGCAGAAGGTTAAACAGAGGCGCTAGGTCTTCTGTTGTGAGACCAAGTAGTGGCCTGACCCAATTGATGGTACCGCAAAGTTGATGAAGCTCCTGTAAAGTCTTAGGTCGGTTATTAATTTGCACACTCTGGGGTTTTATTGTTCTTTCAGAGATTATTAGGCCCAAGTACTTCCATGGGCAAGTCCTCTGGACCTTTTCCGTTTGTATCTCGAATCCTTCGTTTTTTAACGCTCGAATAACACGTTCCAGCGTCCTATCAACGTAGTTTTGAGTTGGGGCACAGACTAACAGATCGTCCATGTAGTGGTATATAATTGCCCTTTTTGACTCACTTCTGACGGGTGATAGTATTTTTGCGACGTACCACTGGCAGATCGTGGGACTGTTTTTCATTCCCTGGGGTAAGACCCGCCAGTGATACCGCCGCATAGGAGCTTGTCTGTTTAGTGATGGTACGGAGAATGCGAACCGGGGGGCATCTTTAGGATGTAAAGGTATATTAAAGAAACAATCCCGTATATCTATAACAGCTAACTTCCACTTTCGGGGCAACATTGTGGGAGATGGCATACCTGGTTGCAGAGGTCCCATGTCCTCAATGACGTCGTTGATTTTACGCAAGTCATGGAGGAGCCGCCACTTGTCCTTCCCCGGCTTTCGTATGACAAAAACCGGAGAATTCCAAGGGCTGTTTGAAGGTTCTATGTTGCCTTTCAGCAGTTGCTCCTCCACAAGTGCGTTGAGCGCTTCCAATTTGGTCTTTTCTAAGGGCCACTGATCCACCCACACTGGGGAATCAGTTTTCCAATGTAGTGCCTGAGTGGCGCGCTCCACAGTGGCCCGTCCTAAAAATCCCGAGGTCGAGATGGAATTTCGACCCGGGCGCCCCATTGGGACATAAGATCTCTGCCCCACAATGTTAGTCCTGAATCTGCTATATAGGGCTTGATGGTCGCAACCCTTCCCTCAGGACCCTGTATTTGAACTAAGTGTCGCGATCTAGTGGCCGTTAGTGTTCCTCCAATACCTGTCATAGTGCCCTCATCCGGTCGCTGTTCCCAATTCGCCGGCCAGTCTTCGGCATTGATGACAGTGACGTCGGCCCCCGTATTCATCATACCTGTGAGTATGACATCTCCTCCCTTTGATTGTAACCTGCACCGTAACAATGGTCTATTCTGCCCAACCACTTCTGCCCACATCACAGTTGGTCTGTCTGTCGGCAGAATGACGGCTCTCGAAATTGGGCTATTAACAGGAATGAAATAAGGAGGACAAAGGCATTTAACATAGACGATACAACCTCCGTTGTCATCTGTGCGGCTGACTGTAGGTGTTATTTCCAACTCTTTAGGGGTATTTCCGGCATTGCCCACAATAAATATATATGAGTCCGGCATAGTGGTGGAAAAACTTACGGTTACAATATCTCTGTTGACGGAGTCGAGATGTTTGGCCTCGGTGGTGAGGACATCCACCCAGTAGTCTTTGTCTTTCCCAGTAAGGTCATTTTCTCGAGTGACAGCAACTCCACTTTTGTCTTGGCGCGGGGCTGTCTTTTCGCGCTCACTTAATGGTTTCCCGTCTGTTGTGTTATAGATGGCCTGGCTGTTCTTGCTCCGCCACCTGCGGAAAACCTCTTGAAATTCTTATTATTCCGTAATCTACAATCCTTTGCCCAGTGTCCCTTTTTGCCGCAATTATGGCAAGCCCCAGGGGGTTTTACGGTTTTCTTTACCCAAGGCCTATTACGCGTTTCTACCACGCCCACAGCTAAACCTCCTCTCTTTCTTTGGTTAGAGTCAGGGTCCGTGACTGCCAGCCTTGTACAGGCTTCTATTATTTGTGTAAGGGATGGGGGAGGATCGAAAGGAAGCGTTAATATGATCTTCCTGCAGGTCTCATTGCAGTTAGCCTTCACTAATTCTCTTAACATTTCCTCCCTCATCCTCGCATCTTGTATCTGCTTGTTAATAAGCTGTTTAAGTCTATCTACAAAGTCGATGAACGGTTCAGAGGGGTTTTGCTTTACCGCTGTGTAGCTGACTGTAGAGGCCGCTTTAGGAGGCATCAGGTTTAGGGCCCTCTCTGCTGCTGTAGAGATTGCCTCCAAAACCTGTCTCGGTAATGTCAACGCCTGATCTTGGGCTCTAATTAGATCTCCTTCCCCTGCTAGATGCTCTAACGTTATTGGGGCATTACCATCTGGAGCTTGTAAATTTGGAAGAGCGTCCCTTAAAAGTCTTTTCCACGCCGCCTCCCATAATAAGTACTCAGATGGTGTCAAAAGACACGTTAAAACATTTTTGATGTCGTGAGGCACCAACGTGTTGGATGTAAAAGTGGCGTGGAGAAGGCTTTTAAAGTACTCGCTATCCCTTCCAAATTCTTTCTGGGCCTTACAAAGCTCCTTTAAATGCTGGTAGCTGAAGGGCTCCCAACGTGGATTTAAACCCATGCGGCTGTAAAGCACTGGGGCCACTACCGGATTGGTGTTCTGGAGAGCATCACTTCCGGTCCCAAGACCGTGGGAACCGGAAGGCGTGGTGTGGGAACCGGAAGGTGTGGGAAAGTAGGAGGGTCCGGAAGTGGGGTGTGAAGGG